>CAUJGJ010000242.1:1195000-1255000 GCA_963170055.1 Halisarca cf. caerulea | reverse complement strand
AAGAGAAGGGAAAGGTACTTCAGGCTGCACACATGCAAACTTATGTACAGTGAAACCTGTTTATAAAGACTGCTCAAGAGACTGAGCAATCACACAGCCAGTCCTTGTGTGCAATTGTATTGCAGTAGTGGTTTGCAGACTGGCCCATAGTGGTCACAGTTGACAGATGGTCTTTTTTATGTGGGTGGTCTGGAAGGCATACTGCTTCACTGTACACACTACAATATCACAGTACATTGTACACGCTACAAGATCACAGTGCACTGTACACACTACAAGATCCCAGTACACTGTACACAATACAAGATCACAGTACATTGTACACACTACTAGATCACAGTGCACAGTACACACTACAAGATCACAGTACACTGTACACACTACAAGATCACAATACATTGTACATACTACAAGATCACAGTACACTGTACACACTACAAGATCACAGTACACTGTACACACTACAAGATCACAGTACACTGTACACACTACAAGATCACAGTACACTGTACATACTACAAGAATATGCAGAGCATATCATATTTTAAATGATTTGTTTAAGTTTTCTTGCAATCAATGAATTGGATGTATTGCACACTACAGTATACTGTATTACACTACGGCATGCACCACACTTCACAAGGGAGGAACTAGTTTATATAGCAAGGTAGCCTGCCTCCGCTAGCACCCTGCATGCAGAAAATAAGCACTTTCTCACCCATGAAGGATTTGTACAACGGGCTAGCATGTTAGACTAGGCAAGTCTGTACAGCTCTTGGCCAATTTATATACAAGACTATCCATCAAATTCGTCCACAGAAAAAGTGTTTCCAGTACTGGGAGGATGAGCTGCTCAAACCCTACGAACCTGGTAGAGGACTGGAGGTAATTGTCACTAGTGTCAAGGGATACGCCAACTACGAAGTCAGGGAGATAACATTGAGCAATGTAAGTCATACATACATAGTGCTGACTCAGCACTATGATTAATACATGCTGCGGGCTAGTTGTAATTGTGGAACAGTGAAAAATAGGATTGTTTGTTCTGCGAGAAGGGTATCCTGCATGAGACGAAAAATTGGTGGAGCCAACAGTACATGCATGTGTACCGTAAACATGGATATATACATATAAGCATAACATATAAGGTACAGTGGAACCTACGAATGAAGGACACTTTGGGGACGACATGAATTCAGCTGATTTGTTCTATGTAGAGAGATTGTCCTCTTTCAGAGGTTCAAGTTGCATTGTACCAATTATATTTGGGCCAAAAGTTGTGTCCTTTGTAGAGAGGTTTATTATACTGTGTTCTTATTGGGAGAGTCCACTATTGGAGGTTTCACTGTATAGCGTCTGTACAAAACGTAGATATGTGTAGTGCTTATCGGAGAGAACTGGAGGAACTCCCCTGCATTGCAAAATTTTCGCGATCGTAAATTTCGTGGATTTCGTGAATAGAATGGATCGAGTTGCGAAATTTCGTTGCGCAATTTTTTTTTCCTGTTAATATTATGGAAGTCATGATAATAACAATATTATTACTATTATTATGGCTGCCGTCCTGTACTGGGATTGCTCGTGGATTAGGCATCCTCATCAAATTAACAAAAATGCACACTGAAAATCTTTGCTGACCCTTGACCTACGGCATCTTCTTCAACAGTGCTCACTGCAAAACGATTGTGCGAGTTTCCCGCTTGTTGCTAACAAACCAGAGTTAGGCCATCTATACTTCACGACAAACGTGGATAACTCGAAATTTTAAGCAGGGTCTCCTTCCATGTTGTGCTTTAGTTGACAACTATTGCATTTGCACCACATGTATATGTGAAAGATGTTGTGCAACGTCCCATCCCCTTGGATGTATTCTTCAACAGTGCAAATGAGTCTTAAGATGACGTAATATTGTTAGGCTATTGCACAACAGAGAGCTGCAGTCATGTAATTAAAAATCGCAACAATTTATGCCTATCCTCCTGAGTAGGATTTGTGTAATTAAGTGATCACAAAAATTTCATGTTGTGAGGGTATAACTCTTTAACGTCTATATAGCCCATAGTAGAAACATGGTAATATATCTGTGTATATGCATGAAAACTAGAACATTGCAGACTACCTTCAAATTGGCTTTGTTTCTGAGTACACTCTGACAGTCATGTCTCTCACTGCATGACTCCAAATACATGCATGTATGACAGTCTATTTCGATTGGTTTAACACCTTTTGCATGTCATTTAACGGGTGTTTTGATTATTTAACAGATGTTTCATTGCAACTAAAAAAGACTGCAATCTCCCAATACATACAAATAAAATAAATCCGTCAAATAAAATGAAACATCCACTAAATCAATTGAAAAAGACTGTGTTGTATCTACGTATACATGTACAGTCAGTCCCATATGTAGGTATGACCTAAAGAACATGTTTGTTAGATTGTTCATTGATCAATGAACAATGATAGTTTACATACATAATTTACATTGCCATGACAGCTCTGTGCCATTCATTTAATATGAAATTAATGTGTTCTCAATCTTATCATCAAACTCGATCGCCTATAGAACCATGACTGTATTATAGTACTATTATTGTAGTAGCTGTAGAAACTCATGTTTCAACTGTGCTCTTGGTTCTCTGTAGCCAAGTAGTGGGCGCACAAAGCCTCACAAGCTGAAGCAGTTCCACTACACTGGATGGCCGGATCACGGAGTCCCCACACATCCTTCTTCTCTGGTGAAGTTTGTCCAGCAAGTGAGGAAGGAGTACGGGGACAGTACAGCTCCTTTGCTTGTGCACTGCAGGTGAGTGGGATGCACAGGGGAGGAGTGGGTGCATGCATGCGTGCATGTGAAATACATATGCATGCATCACAGTTGAACACTCTAAACTGAACCCTCGGAAATTTCAAACTTGTTCTAATCCTTCTACAATTTCAGGTAACGTTCAATGTATTTACTGTACATACAGAAACTCGCTATCATATACATGATGTTCAGCTACGTGCCTATAAACCCTTAACTACATGCGCACAATACATGTTCATATTAACAGAGTCTCTCTAATCTGATATTCAATGGGACTGGAAATAAGTGACAGATTAGGAGGTTGTTAGATTAAAAAGAGCCTCTTACCATACTTTACTATGGTGACTGCACCTTATTAGATGATCTGATTAGAGAGAATGTCGGATTACAGGTGTTTCACTGTATATTGATTGTTCAGTGGCAGTGGAACATGTAAACTTTAGAGGGGCGTTATATGATACACGTAGCAATTGAATGCATATTATTATCATTCGATACTGCTTGAGAGGCAGCATCAAACTATTTTTCACATTTTGGGGGCATTATTTAGTATTCATTGTTGGAATTTCCATTGTAAAGTCATAGCAATGGGTATTATTGCATAAGAAATTAGGGGAGAGGTGCCCCTCAGCTATTTTTTTGGAGGGAGGGGGATGAATCTTCAGCTAAAATTTTGGGGGCTACACCTGGTACAGTGCTCTGTAATCTGATACCTCTATATTCGACATTCTTTCTAATCCAACCATGCATCTGATTAGGTACAATCACAACAACAACTTCCTAATCCGACAACTTCCTGATCGGACAACTTCCCAAATGGACAACTTCCTAATCAGACACATTTTAGAAGTCCTTTTGAGTATTTTCAGATTGGACGGAATTCCCCATCGTACTGTAAAATATATATAATATTCCTAGTAGTCTTGCATCCAGCTGAGTTTCATAGGTTTTATGGTAAGAAGAACACGGTACATATGCACTTGGAAGATTTGGCTGTCTTGTTACATAGCCCATATCTGATGTACACATGTAGTGCTGGTGTTGGGCGAACTGGTACTTTCATCACCATTGATGCAATGCTGGAGAGATTGCAGGAGAAAGACAATTTGAATATCTACCAGTTTGTGACTGCAATGAGAACAAGAAGGACCTTCATGGTCCAGACAATGGTAAGTGAATGTATGTACATGAAATGCATAGCTAAACAGCATGCTTGCTCATGTACATGTGCATAAGAACGCAAGCACACACACGCACGCACGCACGCATGCACACACACGCACACACACACACACACAATATTATTGTGTGTTTAATAAAATTAAATTTACTCACTACATTTGTGAACTCCCACAGGAACAATATGCCTTCATCCACGATGCCCTGTGTGATTACCTTATGTGTGGGGACACATCAGTCGCAGCTCACGAGCTGAGAATGGAAATACAGAGCCTGCATCAGGCAGATGCAAAAACTAGAAAGAGCGGATTTCAGCAACAGTTTGAGGTACAGTGGAATCTCTATAATCCGGCACTTCCATATCCAGCATCCTTCCAATCGAACCATTGCATGAGGTACTGTCAAAGTATGGAAGTTGGCTTAAGATTCACTCCATAATCTAACAACCTCCATCATTATATTCAAGTCCATTGAGTGTTGGATTACAGAGCTATGTTTCTACATAAGGCTGCATATACATTCTAGTGACATGCGGGATAGTACTGTACATGGGCCTCTGTACTACTGTATGTGCTGCTGTAGCCATTAATGTTTTTACTACCCTTTAGTAAGTTTGAACAGTTTTTTTGTAATTTAATGTCTCTTCCGTCAAATTTGGTAAAGTGATATTTCTGTAAGCTGGTCAGCAACTTATACCTTACTGTCTGAAAATTTCACAAGATGTAAATTTTGCAAATCACTTAGAAGTCAGCTGTTTGCGTTTTTATTTCACGAATGCGTGGAGGCTATTAGTCTAGGAAGCCAGGCCAAGCCAAAATTTACAAATAATATTTCGCGGATCCAAACCATTTACAAAATTCGCAAAAATAAAGTACCGTGAAAAGTTCAGACATGCAGTAAGGTAATTGATCCTCCATTCTCCCTCTATACTTCAACAATCTTATAAGGCACAGTTACCATTATACTGTGCATGGAACCCATCTGTTCTGGACACCTTTCTTGGATGAGAAAAGACTATCCCGATTATATATTGAGGTGTCCTCATTTCAGGAGTTGGAGATGTGCTAAGTATTTGTTTGCATGCAAGGATTGATCACACAATTGTAATGTACTTTGTTTGGATTCTTATCGTTTCCATTTTCCTTGGGTACGCTTTGTTTAGCTGAAAGGAAGGTAGCCACGTATGTATCTTCACCAATTGTTTCAAGTTTCCATGAACTTAATGAAAACCAAGAACCGTCTAGAGGGTTAAGTACAATTACTAAATCTTGCTGGTTCACTTTTCAGAGATCAAAATACCAACTACGCCTGTAGGATGAATGAACTAACACAATTCCGTTTGTTGGGAGAAGCAAATGCTTGGAAAACATGCAAGGAACTACCATTGCACAATAATTCTTTTTATATATGAAAATTTATAACCCCCAATATTGAGGCTAGCTGTGAAATTTTCGTACCACGCAAATTCCCTGATATATATGGTATATATTATGCAAATAATTGCATGTAGTCTCCGCAGAAAGGTAGACATGATAATACTAAGTACAGAGATACATTAGAGTAACTGAACATATAAGGGAGTTCATGCATGGACCACCCTGCAGTGATTGGGTGGTTTTGTTTCATCAGGTCTTGATAATACTTGTGGCATATAATTGAATATCTGGATCGAGTCATCATTCCAGGGGAATGAGGGTATATAGCAGGAGGGCAAAGACCTCAAATGTGTTCCCTAAGCCATATAGTAAATAGTACATGTATGTATGTGTGTATGTGTGTATAGTGTAAATTAACATGGATACATACGTATGTGCATACATAATGCATGTATGCATGTATACGTACACACATGTGTATGTACACTTGAGAGCGATGAGGATAGTGTGGCACTGATACTGGACAAAGCATGTCGGTATTTCTCAATCTTGACGGGTATTATGAGGATTGGGCCACTCGATATCAATGAAATTCCCATGATTTAGATTATTAATGATTGTATGTTTGCCAGATCTTTTTCTAACCCTGTTAATGTACATTCATGGTTAACAGTGTTGAACTGTTTGTGATGCTGTCTATTTGCATGCCTTAGAGGGCAGTCTTGCTCTAATGCCATTGTGCATGTGGCTAATTCATTGATTGATTGATTGTACGTAGTGCACATGCATTTTATGGAGGAAGGAACTGAAGTGTACTTTAATTTAATCCAATAGCAGAATTGTGGTAATATCTACAGCAGCATGTGTTTAAACAAGCGATTCGAGTTTAAAAACTCGTGGGCCGCCTACGGCCCTGGAAACTCGAATCGCTTGGAAATCCGAGTTATTGACTAAAATAATATTTCGAAGAACTCTTCTGGTCTAAAAGACCCTTCGCTGATAAAATCAGGAGCAAACGAATGAATTTCACCGAAATATAGCCGAAAGATTTTGTACCAACTTCGCGTCCGCCATGTTGTTGACATATATATATATATATTGACATTGTTCCGGACGTTCCGGACACTTCCGGTGAAAGTAAAAACAATATAGGGCCGCCTTCCGGCGGCCCAAAAAGAAAAGAACATATAAGGTGGTTCATGGACCACTCTGTAGTGTTCTGGTGCATGGTGTTCGTTTCACTAGCTGGACCCTGTTATACGAGTGGCATGTTCTACTCTCTTCAGCTCCTTGATTCTGTGAGCAAGAAACCAGTGTCCGAGGACGAATCCTTTTCAAGAAAGGCTGCTGTTGTCAAGAAGAACAGGTATAAGGACAAATTCCCATGTGAGTGAAATTGCTTCGGTGTACAGTGGGACCTCCGAATAAAGGGCATTTTGGGTGCAACACATTATGTACTTTGTTGGAAATTGTTGAAATGGATATTATTGGGACAATTAAAACACTCTCATTTAAACAATCACAATTCCGACCTAAATTAAATATGTGTTCAGTTTCATAATAAGTATTGCATCTATTGAAATATTAGCATGCATGTCAAAACGCATTCACACAAGTAGCCTGTACTGTAGCTACACAAAACTCTTGTATCTTGTTTTCTGTTGGTCATTAAACAACATCCCCGGTATGCTGTTGATAGATGGACGACATATTCATCGGCAACTTAATGTGAGGTCTAATACTGTAGCAGCGCTACATCTTTAATTATTTGACACCTCTGTAATCCGACATTCTCCCCCATCCGACTGTCTTATGAGGCATAGTCACCATATTACAGTATGCTAAAGGTCACTCTGTAATCTGACAACACCCTAATCTGCCACTTTCTCAAGTCCCATTGACTTGATTAGGATCAAGGTTGTCGGATTGCAGAGCACTTTTTACTGTACTTTAATATGGACTGGTGTCTGTACTTCTCAAAATAGTCATATTTGAGAGATTGAAGTCAGTTCATAGAGGTTTACCTATATATATGGCACTGGATAGTCCAATCATAGCAGTGAATACATTCCTGCATGCAATGAGCACACTTTGAATGAAGGATGTGTCAGCAGTCAAGTCTTGTGACCTCTATAACATGAATTTGTCAATGAGCGACGCAATTGATCTGTATGTGAAGTTTCATTCGAGTTGTCCTCATGACCTTCAATATCCAGAGGACCCTCTGCAAAAGGACACCCTTGGAACCACAGTAAGCTGTCCTTTAAAGGGAGGTGTCCTTATTTCGGAGGGTTCGAATTGCATACAAGTTAATGCGAGGAACTTCAAATCTGGTATGCAGAAAAATGGTACCCTTTTTAAGGTGTCCTTTAATAGACGATTCACTGTATCCCTTTGAAATCATACTTAATTCCTAATACATCCTACATGTATTCATGTTTTTATTGCAATTTTGAGTCTCGGCTTATCCATTTTTGCTTACATGCGTAGACTCCAACTGCTTTGTCCGTGCACCTGGTAAGGGACCCACTGGTGGAGCTGATTACATGAATGCAAGCTACATGGATGTGAGTGCAATGTATCATTGTACCTGCAGCTCATCACTGAGTTTATATAGCTGTGCTATATACTTGGTGTGTGTGTGTGTGTGTGTGTGTGTGTGTGTGTGTGTGTGTGTGTGCGTGTGTGTGTGCGTGTGTGTGTGTGTGTGTGTGCGTGTGCTGTGTGGGTGTGGGTGTGTGCATGTGCTGTGTGGATGTCTACGTGTATGATCGAGTGCATGCATGTATGTATGTATGCATTTGTATGTATGAGTGCAAGTGTGCATGTGATTGTTTGCATGTGTATATTTGTGTGCATGTGTGCACATGTGCACATGCATATTATATGTGTGCATATGCGTATAGGTATATGTATATATGTGAGCAGTGTCTGTAGTATGTATCCTTCAATACTGTAACTAATACTAACCTCCCCCCCCCATCCCTCATTGTCAGAGCTACTCAAGGAACAAGGCCTTCATAGCAGCTCAGGCTCCTCTGGAGAGCACAAAGAGTGATGTGTGGGAGATGATATGGCAGTACAGACCTTCCACAGTTGTTGTGCTGTGCGATTTTCAGAAAGAAAGACAGGTGCATTTTTCTCTGTATATATCTGTACTTATCAGTGCATACTGCAGCAAATATGTAGATTACCCTTTATTTTTGGGGAATTTCTCATTCATGTAGGAGGCCTGCTCCAGGTTCTGGCCTGACGAACGTGAGAAAACGCTGAATGTTGGATTTCTGAAAGTGAACAACGAATGCACAGAGAGGGACACAACCTATGACATCACAAGACTTGAAGTCTTTGACAGCAGAAAGGTGAGCACGTGGAGCGAAATCTGCTATTCAGGACACTTGTAAATCTGGACACCTGTATCAACTGGACATTAGGTTGTGGTTCCAAATTCTTATACACACATGAATGACATATTGAGGTCACCCTGGAAAATCAAGACACCTCTGTAGTCAGAACACTTTTGGTGGTCCCCAAGGTGTCCACAAAATACAGGTTCCACCGTACATTAAGCTAGCAAGGTCGCTCTATTTTTAGGCTGTGGCAGCCCCTATATTGTTTTCATTTGGACTTCCGGTGTGTAACGCTCGTCCGATATATATATATATATATATATATATATATATATATATATATATATATATATATATATATATATATATATATATATAATATGGATTTGAAGAAAAGTCTTATAATAGAGAATTTAAATAATAGTAATAGAAAAGTATGAATTTATACAGGAAGGAGTTAGAGGAATTGTTTTGAAAACAATTGCCAAATATGGCAATTGTTTTCAAAACAATCGTTCAGTTACAATAAACAGTATGTTCTATGAATGTTCAGCTGTGCACTTACACTCCAATGCTTTACAAGTGATTCGAGTGCGTGGGGCGGCAGCCCCCACGAGTTTTTAACTCGAATTACTTGTTATTGTGTTATGTTGTATTTGTAACCTACACTTTCTCCATGCAAATACATAATCACTACACATATATGCATAGTGGATGTACTGCATATCACAACCATAGCCACCAAAAAACTTTAATATAGAGACTAATGCAACAGAACTGGAATAGTATGTACCCTCACAGGGAGGCAAAATGGGTACTCACTATCAGAGGTACCCGTACATAAGATGGCTACCCGTACATAAGATGGCTACCCGTACATAAGATGGCTACCCGTACATAAGATGGCTACCCGTACATAAGATGGCTACCCGTACATAAGATGGCTACCCGTACATAGGATGGCTACCCATACATAGGATGGCTACCCGTACATGGGATGGCTACCCATACATAGGATGGCTAACCCGTACATAAGATGGCTACCCCTACTGTACGGATGCCTACCCATACACAGGATGGTTACCCATCCATAGAATGGCTACCCTTGCATAGGATGGCTACGTACCCATACATACAGTAGAATGGCTACCCATACATAAGATGGCTAATACCCATATATAGGATGGCTAACAATACATAGGAAGGCCACCCACGCATAAGATGGCTACCCACACATGAGATGGCTACCCGCACATAAGATGGCTACCCGCACATAAGATGGCTACCCGTACATAAGATGGCTACCCGTACATAAGGTGGCTACCCGTACATAAGGTGGCTACCCGTACATAAGGTGGCTACCCGCACATAGAATGGCTACCCATCCATAGAATGGCTACCCATACATAGAATGGCTACCCATATATAGGATGGCTACCCATACATAGGATGGCTACCCATACATAGCATGGCTACCCATACATAGCATGGCTACCCATATATAGGATGGCTACCCATACATAGCATGGCTACCCATACATAAGATGGCTACCCATACATAAGATGGCTACCCATACATAGGATGGCTACCCATATATAGGATGGCTACCCATGCATAAGATGGCTACCCATACATAAGATGGCTACCCGTACATAAGATGGCTACCCATACATAAGATGGCTACCCGTACATAAGATGGCTACCCGTACATAGGATGGCTACCCGTACATAAGATGGCTACCCGTACATAAGATGGCTACCCGTACATAAGATGGCTACCCGTACATAGGATGGCTACCCATACATAGGATGGCTACCCGTACATGGGATGGCTACCCATACATAGGATGGCTAACCCGTACATAAGATGGCTACCCCTACTGTACGGATGCCTACCCGTACACAGGATGGTTACCCATCCATAGAATGGCTACCCTTGCATAGGATGGCTACGTACCCATACATACAGTAGAATGGCTACCCATACATAAGATGGCTAATACCCATATATAGGATGGCTAACAATACATAGGAAGGCCACCCACACATAAGATGGCTACCCACACATGAGATGGCTACCCGTACGTAAGATGACTACCCGTAGATAAGATGGCTACCCATATATGAGATGGCTACCCGCACATAAGATGGCTACCCGCACATAAGATGGCTACCCGTACATAAGGTGGCTACCCGCACATAGAATGGCTACCCATCCATAGAATGGCTACCCATACATAGAATGGCTACCCATATATAGGATGGCTACCCATACATAGCATGGCTACCCATACATAGCATGGCTACCCATACATAGCATGGCTACCCATATATAGGATGGCTACCCATACATAGCATGGCTACCCATACATAAGATGGCTACCCATACATAGGATGGCTACCCATATATAGGATGGCTACCCATGCATAAGATGGCTACCCATACATAAGATGGCTACCCGTACATAAGATGGCTACCCGTACATAGGATGGCTACCTGTACGTGATAGGATGGCTACCCATAAATAGACTGTATAAATCGTTACGTAGTTTTGTTACAGCTTGATCAATGCTAGCTGATTATAATTAGGCAGTGCCACCTTTGTGACACATTGCTCAACGTTTTACTTCTGTACACTGAACTACACACATGTACACTACAGAATGGAAGGACCACCTTTCTATAGTGACAACTATTGACTGTTCCAGAAAGCACTAGAACAATGCTATTGCACCTCTACGTATGAGGACCACCTGTCTGTTGAAGACCCAGCCTGTTCCTTTGGAGGATCTCTATTACATATTATAGGTTTCACTGTACAGTGAAACCTATAAAGATCACTGAAGGAACCACATAACCATGTTCTCTATAGACAGGTGGTCCTTGAGTGGTGAAATAGTGTTGATTTAGTAGATCTGGGGCCAGACTACAGTGGTCACTATAAGCAGGTGGTCTTTCTACACAGGTGGCCTTTATATGCAGGTTTCACTGTATTTGTTACATGGTCTCATAGGAATCTTCAAAGGTGCTGCATGTCAGTCTGTTCCATCTGAAGGACTGGGACAAAGAGGGCCGCCCAACCACCGAGGCCGTGTTGAGGCTCATGGGAGATGTGCAGAACACCACTGCCTCCCCAAGTGGTGATGTTATCCCAGCCGTAGTGATGTGCGAGTGAGTACAAACAAATACATGTTTACTGGAATATAATATACCACACATGCTTAATTATTTTCACCTGATAAAACATTTGCAGATCTTTGATTTTATATACAGCGGTAACTTTCACATTTGAGGCCGGCCATGTTTTGGTATTGCACAGAGCCCAATCTAAAAAGTCATGAATATAAACCTTCAAGAGTGGTTTTCAATCCCGCAAAACCCACAAATATAAAACCATGCACAAAAGAATTAAAGCGTGTATACGGTAGCAATCATTGAAATGATAGTGCTCAATGGATCAAACCCTCATGCAGTAATCCAGCATTCTTTCTAATATGACAATCTCCTCAGGAGCACTCACTGCGTAGCAACCTCTACGATCTGTTACAGTCACTATCGAACCTCCCACAGTGGACTCTCCCAAATAAAGACACAGTATAATAAACCTCTCTACAAAAATTTAAGGACACAGCTTGAGTTTAAAATATAATGCCTCCCTATATTCCCTATATATTTTGCTCCTCCCAAACAAGACCACCTCCTTACAAAGAGCAAATGGAGCTGTCCCAAAGTGTCCATTATTCGGAGGTTCCCCTATACTGTATTGTTTGTTTCTACATGTTGTATTAATAGTGGTCCCACTGCATTCACATACGTATGTTACAGTACATGTTTTGGGTTAGTATGATGTGCTAAGTAGTGAAGTGTGCATCAATTTAGTCAATCATTGCATGGTTGATGTTGATATTACAACATGATTGTCAATGCATTAACTGCAACTCTCAAAAATTTACAAACCATAAAGAATTTAATAACGAAGTGGTGGAAGTTTGTATGGACAATCACAGATTTAACACACCACCTATATAGACAAAGTATATACATCTTATAACATATACATTTTATTATTCACCTGGTTATAATTATATTATGCATGGTTTTGACAGATATTGGAAGCCACCTGCCAAAGTTTACAAGGTGAAATTTACATCGGGCTCTTGAGCAATGGCAAAGCATGGCCATCTGCAAATATAACAACACAAAAATTGCTTAAATCCAAGATCCACGATCATTTCACCTGCAAAAAATAAAATTTCATGGGGTGTATACATCCCAAATTTTGGCTTGTAGCAATTTTATCATTATTATATTGGCGGACAGCCATGTTTTTTTCATTGAAGTAGCGCCCAATGTAGAATTTTGCAGATGTAAACTTTCACAAATAAGGCTATTAGTGAGTACCACTAATACAAAGCCATGCAAGAATTAAAGCATGTACAATATCATATCTTATGTGAAGGATTTATGACTTTCATTTATATTCTCCTTTGATTCTGCAGTGACGGTATGGGAAGAAGTGGTGTGTTCATTTGTGCTATGTCTGAAGTGGAGAGAGTTAAAGTTGAAGGACAAGTTGATGTCTTTCAGACTATCAAGGGAATGAGAATCCAGAGACCTCACATGGTGGAGACAGCTGTGAGTGTGCATTGGGGTGAATGTGTACCTGAGCATAATATGTGTACATATTATGTGCATATTAATGTGTATATACACAATGTCATGACTGTACAGAAGTATATATGCTATATACGTGTGAATACAGTGGAACCTCTGAATAAAGGATACTTTGGGGATGACATAATTTCAGCTGATTTGTTCTTTGTAGAGAGGTTTCACTCTTTGGGGGTTCAAAATAGTATGTAGGAATTATACTTCGACCATAAGTCGTGTCGTTTGTGGAGAGGTTTGTTATACACTGTGTCCATATTTGTGAGATTCCACTATTGTATGATACACTGTATAGGTAAGTGGGACTGTACTCACTGTAGCTTCAGAAAGTACAGGACATTCAGTCAATAACTTGCACCCTATTTTATACTGGCAATGACTTCAATATAGCATCAACCTACATGCAATCCTCCATTTTGTTTCTAATAATAGGAAAGGATTTCAAGAAAGGTTCAGGTTCAGGGTCGTAGCAATGTAACTAGTCCTCTTGCATATGTGCACCATTGCAAGTTGAGATTTTAGGTACTGATACGTATTAATACCACAGAACAGTGCGCATGGAATCTCCAATAGCAATCTACCTAAATAGTGGGAACGTCTAGTGTAGCTAGTGCAAACCATATTTCATCACGTGAAAAGACATACAAACAACCTCTCTTGACCGTCTACCTGTCCTTCTTATAAGCAACGTCTGTTAAGGTCCGAGTGTCTTCCCTTATCAAGAGCTATAGGCGTCCACCACAAAATATTATAAGGTGAATCTATTCTGTATATATGCATGTTACCATAATATGTTATTTTGCAATTGTATTGATTGCAGACAAATTTCTTCCATGATGTAATCCATCCAGCCTACTTTGCTTATCATCCCGAGCGCTCTAACAAAATATGCTTGTGTACATGTAGTTTATACTAGCATGTGTGGTCATCACTATCATTAATTTTGTACTCTTCTCTCTCCACAGGATCAGTACAAGCTTTGTTTTGAGATTCTCCAGAGCTACCTTGATTCATTTGACACGTATGCCAACTTTAAAGCTGTGTGATTACTCAATATAATAGTGTGATTACTCAATAAAACAGTGTGATTGTGTAACTTCTCAGAGTGTCAGTGTTTCATTAACTGTAATGGTTAAGTTGCCATTATTTCAGTGTGGTTTCTAAACATTAAAAGACTAGTATGTGCTTTCCAAATTCAACAACAATTATATAATTATGCTGTGATGTTTATTGTATGTGATTTGTGTGTGTGTGTGTGTGTGTGTGTGTGTGTGTGTGTGTGTGTGTGTCTGTGTGCATGGACCCGTGTGTATGTGTGTGTGTGTGTGTGAGTGTGTGTGTGAGTGTGTGTATGTGTGTGTGTGTGTGTGTGTGTGCGTGTGTGTGTGTGTGTGTTTGTGTGTGTGTGTGTGTGTGTGTGTGTGTGTGTGTGTGTGTGTGTGTGTGTGTGCGTGCGTGCAAGAATATTGGCACATGCATGCGAACGTGTGCATGTGTGTGTGTGTGTGTGTGTGTGTATGTGTGTGTGTGTGTGTGCGTGTGTGTGTTTGCGTGTGCATTTATGTGTGTGTGTGTGTGTGTGTGTGTGTGTGTGTGTGTGTGTGTGTGTGTGTGTGTGTGTGTGTACATGTGCAGTGTGTGTGTGCGTGTGCATTTATGTGTGTGTGTGTGTGTGTGTGTGTGTGTGTGTGTGTGTGTGTGTGTGTGTGTGTGTACATGTGCAGTGTGTGTGTGTGTGTGTGTGTGTGTGTGTGTGTGTGTGTGTGTGTGTGTGTGTGTGTGTGTGTGTGTGATCCCTGAATACTAGGCTACGAATTTGCCAATGGCACAACGTGGTACAGTTGGAGTAGTGCCCCATCCTGCATGGACATTGTGTATCCACGAATGTATAGAATTCTAGACTAATACAGTACTTGGAGTATGCTGATGACATGGCCCTCCTACCTGACAACTTGCCCAACCTCACCTCAATTAATGCTGGAAACTCTTTCCACCTGTTTCAAGAAGCTGGGCCTCTCCATCAGCTGCAAGAAGACAAAGTCTTTAGTAGTATACCATCGGAGAGCGCAGATCGATGCACCAAGTCCAGCACCCATCCATCTGGTCCCAGGAGAGGAGCCGATTAAAGTGGTCCCCCATTTTCAATACCTGGGTAGTAATGTTCAGAACGACTGTGGGGTGGACACATGCAAGGATCAGCTCCAGGATCTGCAAGGCTTCGTCAGTGTTTCATGCAGTCCCTGTCTCATGCAAACCTTGTGGCATCAGCATAAGATCCAGACCATCATCAAGGTACTCAATTTTAACCATGTCATCATACCTCCGCCTCGAGTACTTTGTGATCCGCTACCTGCGGATAATTCTAGGGATCTCAGTGAGGCATCCCTAGATACCACACCACCATCCACAAGATGGCCAAGCAGCATAGGATCTCATCCATTCTCACACAGCCTCATCTTCACTTTCTTGGGCATCTTTCTCGGATGCCGAACAGCCATCTATCAAAACAGATTCTTGTGTCTGCCCTGTTGGTGGCAAGCATTCTGCTGGAGGGCAGAAGCGTTGATGGAATGATGTTGTGTCCATTGACCTTAGGCTGTGCAGCCTGTCAGAGACCTGAAGGGAGCAAGCCCAGGAGCGCAGTTCCTGGCGCACCACCATCAAACAAAGAGTAGAGCTTTGAGTGTCAAAGATGAGAAGAAGCGACGTCGAGAACAGCATCTCGTCGCCACAGAGAATGCTCTACACTGTGACCACCCTAACTGCTCTTTTGAGACTCTGACTAAGGCGGACTCTACCAACCATCTACGCCAGCGTCATTCCACCACTCCAAGGATCCACTGACACATCAAAATTGCCATTCAAAAATCTTGGACCATCGTGTTGTAGATGAGTCTACTGCTGGCCTTGTATGATTGCAAAAGCGGTTTCGTCTATGACATCTGCAGATGCACCTGTATCAATCAGCACTTTGACTTTGCAACCATTAATCTCGACATCAGCCATGGGAGCAGATGATCCTGGTAGTGCACTGATTGCGAACACATATTTGTCATCAGATTCACTTTCACTACTGTGGTGGATTGTCATCATGTGAATCTTGGCTACGTCCATTTGTGTTCTTGCCTGAAATCCTTGTGGTGATGAACGTTTAACTGGCATTTGATGTGATTGTTCATTGATGTAGCATGCAGTGCTAAAATGACTTGGTTTTCCGCACTTATTGCATGTTTTCCTTTTGCAGGGCATGGACCCTGTGTGTGTAACCATGGTATGACCACACTGATGACATTGTGATGCTTCAGGTATCAGATATCAGGTATCCTTATTTAATCTGCGGAACCTTTAGCCAGAGGTTACTATAAGTGCCACCTAGAAAAGAAAAAGAAAGGACAAACTAAGGCAAAACACAAGAAACACGGAGGAAGTAGAAAGATTCCAAAAAAATTAAATATGCAGCAAAAATAAAATGAGAGATCAGAATTTGAAAACAATAATAATATTTATTAATCAGTATTGGGGGATATATAATAGCCATTGTCGATGAAATATGGTGATTGGAACAGATTGATTGTACAGAAATACTGGGCTAATCATTCAAAAAGTGATTGTCATATAGTCTTGTGAATACCCGAAAGTCTGCACAGCATCGTATGTTGTTTGGAAGAGACCGCCATATGGATGCGCCAACAAAACTAATTGTCTTCTGGCCAATGGAAGTACGCAAATATGGAAGATTTAATTGAGAAGTTGAAGATGCTCAGTATTATAGTGAGAAGTTGGAGTGGAAAAAAGTTGCTAAGATAAGTAGGTGATTGTAAAGATACGCATTAATTTTGTATACGGTTTGGGCCAAGTGAGTTTTCCGTCTAGCAGAGAGAGGTGATATACCTAATTCTTCACGGGCAGAAGAAGCAGAATGATCTCAACGTTTGTGAAGGACAGTTCTACATGCAAAGTTTAAAAGTGTTTCTAACCGATTGCTTTCCTCCTTAGTGTAAACAGACCACACATTGTCGCAATAGTCAAATAGGGGAAGAATGTTACAGTATGATTTAAGGTAGAGAAGAAGAAGAGGCCTAGGGAGAAACCAAGAGCTAGAGGCGACGTAGAAGGATGAGACTACAAGTAACCTTGTTGCAAACAATCTCAATAATATGATCACCCCACGATAAGCTATCATTTATATACTACTACTCCAAGAAATTTGAACTTTTGAACCTGCTCAACGTCTACAGTTTCTACTTTGAGAGCTAATTTGTCACTAACCTTTTTACTTGCTAGAGTGAATCAACATGTGTTTGGTTGTGGAAATGTTTAGTTTTAGGCCATCTTGTTGTAACCACAAATTTGCTAAATCAAGAGTGAGTTGGGGAAAGGAGTTTAATTCCTGAATATTATCCCTAATTAAGAAAATGGTTGTGCCATCTGCAAAAAGTACGGTGTAATTTGATGGAAGAACAGGAGGCAGGTCATTTATGAGAGCAGAAAAAAGGGTTGGGCCTAGTGTGGAGCCTTGTGGAACCCTGTTGGTAGGGAAACAAAGAGAGGAATACTCATTTTCAACACAGGTCTGATGACCACGGTTAGAGAGATAAGACGTAAACCAGGCAACCGTGGAAGGAGACAGACCGAGGTGAGAGTTCCAATGCTTGTGGAGTGTGTGGAGGCTTCTGTTGTGGTTTAGTCAACTTTTTCTGTTTTGATAGTTTAGTTTGCGGCTCACGTGTGATGTGAAGGTTGTTAACAACTTCCACGGTTTATTGCAAACTCTGTTCCACAGAGCTAGAAATAGCAGTCTGCCATCTGCCATTTTCGGAGCAAAACATGAATATGGCTGACCAACATTGAGTTGGGTCAGCCATTGGGCGGGCTAAAAAAACTGAGAGCTGAGCCTCTGTTATTGAGTATGTTTACAGTTTAGAGCCAATTTGTTTTTCCAACCTCAAGGTTCGATACTAAAGATTCCTTTGTATTATGTATGTACACGTGTACATACTACATCCTAAAGGGGGGTGAAATGTCATTAAATTCACACATACAATGTACAGTTGAGTCCCGAACACAGGATAAAAAGAAATAACTTAAAGGTGAATGCATTGGCAATACACACATACATTCTTTGTCCTTGCAGGTTGGCAATGTGTACCTACTGTGAAAATCTGGTGATACAATAATGATATAATAATTATAATATAAGAAGCAATATTTGACTGAAATATAGAGTGTAACCTATAGCAGCTATACGTAAGACTATACATGTATGAGCTTAGTCCAGCTATAAAGGCTATTTAGACCAACAAAGTCTTGTACGATAACCAGGTGAGGTTGTTCCTGGCTAGAAACAAAGTCTGGGAGCAGCTGATGGCTATTTCACTTCCTGGATCAAGGATGCTCTTCCAATTGGCAACATTGAAGATTGTACTAAAGTCTGATGAGTATAGTGGCTAAGACTTAGGAAGACCATCCCATATCCGGCTCCACAATGGTAGATCTTCGAATTCATCCAATGATGCTGATGATGCAAATTTCCCTTGAACCTGTAGGTTCTTAAGGGCATCATAAACCCTAATTTTCTTCTTGAGGGACTTCTTGGGAAGGGGTAGGATTGAACTGCTTGTAGATGTCCTTTGTTTTCTTGCTTAAACCAATACCCCCCAAACTGAGTAGGTTGTTGCATAGTTGGAGTATTGCATAGTCAGTAGAGTGGTTCAAGTAATTTATGATGGTTAGAAATGGCTGACCAATCTTCAAAGTGTCCTGCCAATAAAATACTGGGTCAGCCATTTGTCCAAGCAAAGGTCAAATGCTATTTCTACCACTCACTGGTTCCATAGTACCTGAGGCTTGCTGTTCAATAGCTTCTAGACTGTGAGCCTTTGACAGCAATTGATCAAGTGTGAGATTCTCTTCCTGCAATGCAAATCGCCTCAAACGTTTTGAAAGACAATTTAGGATGATAACAGACTTAATTTTTTTCTCCGAATCGTGAAACTCACATGTATATATAGCTGCTAACCTACGAACTTCAGACGAGTTGAGAATTCATCGACAGTTTCTCCAGGTTTCTGGGCAGCTTTGCGGAATTGAAAATTTTCATAATCTACGTTCTTCTTCGGGGCGAAATACGAATTCAACTTGGCTGTGGCTGCGTCATGTGTGTCACCCGTGTCTTGTAGCGTTTCAAAAATTTCTTGCGTGGCTTAATTGTCCCGCTTGAAACAAAAGCAAAGCACATTTCTGCTTGTCCTCTGTAATGTTAAGAGCCACTAGATACGTCTCAAAACGTTTCGACCACGTCTTCCAGCGCTGGTCAACGGACGCGGGTCACTTGTTTGGGTACTTCAGTCGTAATCCTCGTCGCCAAATGTAACGTTGTAACGTTGTACAAAACGAATAAGAACTAGTCTAAGAATGCATACTTATCGCATAACATTACGTATACATTGACAACAAATCACACAACATTACATAGACTACTTACTAATCACATAACATAGTACTCACACAACATTACAATAGCTAAAATTAAATACTACAATTTCTTGAATTTATGTGGTATAACGATAACGATAACAACGCAGCGGGCATTAAATATAATAACGTCAAGCAGTTTCAATTATAATTACGGCATATCGTGTATATAAACCGTTTGATGTTAACGAACGCGTTATTTTCGTCATCGCTAGGCAGTTTTTGCAGAGAATAAAATTGTCTTCTTCGATCGGGTGGCTGGGATTCCATAGTTAGTGGTGAGTATTATACTTAGTCTAGCTGCATGTGTAGGGTAAAGCGGGGAAACTTGGAACGGCTAATCGAAAACAGTGTCAACAACGTGTTGTCAATATTGGAATTAGGGATTCAGCCGTGTAAACTGTGCCTAGACAGTAGTCTCGTACCCAGACCGTCACTCGGCCGTCGGGTAGGGTAAAATGGCGGCCAGCGGGAGCGTCTGGGTATCAGACTAGCTAGACAGCGTATGTAGCTGTAACAAAATTAATGTAAAGAACCTGTTCATGTTTACCCCGCTTTATACCCTACATTTTTTCGGAGGATAATAACTTAAAGAAGAAATTTGATAGCTACAGTGCGAAGCCTATATTTCGGCCACATAAACTTGACAATTATTATTATTATTATTATTACTATTATTATTATTATTAATAATATTATTACAGATTATTATTATTATTATTATTATTATGACAATGTGCACGATCTTGATAGTTTGTGTACTAATTCTAAATCAGTTCCCTGAGCATTGTTCTAGATGAACTGTTTAAGGAATTCTAAATCACATTCGATGTTGATAATGGTAGTCTTGAGAACTTTGCCTACAATATTATGCATCAGATTCAATCTGTACTAATTAAAGTAAAAGTACGTATGATCAAGAACTGCACAATTGTGGCACTGTTCTTTGTCCTTAAGCTGGGTTTTAGAGTCTGTACTCGTTAGACCATGCATGGATAAACAATAATTATATTACTGATGCACTATCCATGGCTAGACAGAGCATCCATAGATTCTTTGATGGTGCTTTTTTATCTGGTATGGTACACTTAGTCTTATTATAGAGCTTATGCATTTATGCAACACTTTAAACGTGATGTCACACTTCTGAGTGGTGAGGATCTATACACATGCAAGGATAGAGAATATCTATTCTTTCAACTGTAACAGTAACTGAATGCTCGACCAGAATATCAATGAAATCGAGGACTGCTATCCTGCATTGGAAACAAAAATATCCTTTCAGAAGCACTATAATTAAAAGCTAACTTTCTATATTTTGCCAACTGGTCTCTTTGCAATTACTCACAGTAGATTCAAACCATACAGTTGTACTAAATAGAAACAAGATAGAAATGTGAGAGATCAAGGTTTGACAACAAATTGACCTGCATAATGTTGCTATTCAGCAAAATCAATAATTTGCCTTTAGTGTCTTTTTAAGGACATAGCGATCTTTGTTTCTAACGTGAGATAGCAATCATCAATTTAATTTTGGATAATGAGGTAGAACGTTCAGTTTCAGTTGAAAGAATGGATACTCTCCATCCTTGCATGTGCATTCTTGCCACTTGAAAGTGTGATAACATGTCTAAAGTGTGACGTCTATGCATAAACTCTATTATTATAGATGATGGCAAGTGATTTGATATACCGCCTTGGAACTCAGAAGAGCCATTTGATGTAATCTGGTATGCTAGACCATCCCAACTAATGGACAAAATTAAAAATAGAGACTTATCATTATCCTTTTAATTCTAGTATGTATTTCATGTAAGTATATGACATTGTAATGTAGGTTCCCAATGAATACATGTCAATGACTTATACACAGTTGCAGTAGAAACTACAGACCCATAGAACAGGAAAGATGACAAAGACAACTTTCATGATCTGGTGCATCACTATAGTTTTAACCCTCGGTGAGTACATCTCTTGGGTTAACAGTGTTAAATATTATTATACATCCATTAATATGTATTTTGCGTGACATAAACAAGTAAAGAAATAATTATGCCAATTTAAGAGAAGCCTCACTGCTAATGACACTCCAGCCCTTCTGGAGCAACCAGGTATATTCCGCTTGGATGGAAAGCACCCTGATGGCCAGAGCACTGGTATGGGTCATAACTTGTGCTGACACCTTTGCCACTTCATATGTCTCCTTGGCCTCAATTGGAGCCGGCCGTTGCAAACAAGGCAGAACAGAGGAAGAGGCACAAGTACAGTGATCTGGTATCAAGGTGCTACACATTCATACCAATTTCAGTGGAGACTACTATAGGGTCTTTAGGGAATTAAGAAGCCATGCAAGTCTTCTGGGAAGTGGGACGCCTAAATAGACTGAATTAGCTACTGTAACGTAAATTTTGTTAACTTTGAAAAATTTACAATTGCGATGCACGTTATTCAAACAGCACGTGACTGGTCAGCAGACGCAAACTCTGTTTCGGAACAAATATGCATGGTGGAATGGAGTGGCACTGATCAAAAACTAATCTTACTACTAAGGTTTTCTTTGGAGCTAATATATAATTTCATCTCAAGGATATTTGTGTGTTCATGAATTCAGTATGACAAAACTTAGTGCTCTGAGTCACATTTTGTAAGTTCTTACCCTTCTCCAAACATCCTTTTATTATTTCATGGTCAGAATTTCAGCTGAGTATAATGCCTCAGTTGCTACACCCTTGAATTTGGTATCCATTGTTCTCTTTTCTATTTGGTTATCCTATACACATATTTAATAATCAATTGATTGCTATTTACTACATATATAATGGTTGTCAACCATGTCCGCAGAGGTTAACGGAGGTTCCCCCTCACGCGTGTGTGTGTGTGTGTGTGTGTGTGTGTGTGTGTGTGTGTGTGTGTGTGTGTGTGTGCAAGTGAGTGTGCCTGGGTGTTGTTCATGTGTGTGTGGGTATGGGGGTGCCCAGCAGTGTGTATGCCAGTGTGAGGCTCACATTGTCTGTATATGGCTTCCCAGACATAATGAGCGGGATGCAGATCTTGGACTTGGCACCTTCTGGAGTCAGGTCATATCCAGACTCCATGCACTGTATATATATATATATATATATATATATATATATATATATATATATATATATATATATATATATATATATATATATATATATATATATATATATATATATATATATATATATATTATATATATAAACATAATGCATAATACTTAGTAAAACATACATAATATATGCAGAAACAAAATATTATCTATCTATCTATCTATCTATATATATATATATTATGTATATACTAGCAGGTAAGCCCATCTTCGGCGGGCTCACCTACTATGTCATGACGTATGCATTGTTGTATCATGTGCATTGTTGCATCATATGTATTGTTGAGTTGCATGAGCAATGACTGTGAACAATAAATATTATGTTTCAAGGAATGCCAATTGTGTACTATACAGTTGCAGGAGTAGTTCACGTATTATAATATGAGAAATGAAAATGCAAATTTTAAATGATTAGTGCAAAACTTCTTTGTAGACAATAATTCTAGTTACCGAGTGAAGCGAGGTTGATTACTTCTGCTGTGCAGGGACCTAATTTCTCGTTTGGTCTGTGTGGCTGTACAAATTGGCGATTTAGTCCCATTTCTGTTTATTGTTTTATTCTATATTGTTTTACTTTCACCGGAAGTGTCCGGAACATCCGGAACGATGTCAATATATATATATATATATATATATACAGACAAGCATGTTTACAACGACACCCTTGGTGCCACTAAAATGTGTTGTTAGAACCAAGCTGTTGTTGTAACCAGGATATTTAGTATAGAGACCAGTGAAATAGTTCCCAACATGTGTGTTGCTGTAAAGAGATTGATGTGGTAAACAGTGACTTTCTAACCAAGTTTGACTGTATATGTCAACTACATGGCGGACGCGAAGTCGGTACAAAATCTTCAGCTATCTTTCGGTGAAACTCATTCGTTTGCTCCTGATTATATCAGCGAAGGGTCTTTTAGACCAGAAGAGGGATCAACTATAAAGAGAGGACAACAGCTGCTCCCTCACTGACACTTGCTTCCACTGCAGCCGTGGTTACAGGGTACTCATATGCCCAACAGTGCATCAAAATCATCCACTTCTGTAACGGAAGTCTCGAGTTGTAGTAGAAACTTCCCTTTCGCAAACAAAGTCTGTTTTGACATTGAGTACACCTCCACCTATACTTGTCGCTGACATCTTCACGGGGCTCCAGTATCATGTTAACCCTTGAAGAAGGAGTGGAACAGACAGGACAGGCCAAAGGGTCTGCTATGAGACCATTTGACTGAAACCACTGTATCAGTCCAAGAATGGGTCCAAAGACAATTGGTTCAAGAGCCATAAGTGGCATGGCTTACTGAGAAATTTAAGAAGTTCCAAAAAGAAGCAAAAAGTTGTGATTATTAGGCTGTAAAGCTCCAAAGCAAGCAAGGCAAAGCTGCAAGACTGGAAATCGCTGAAAATCGCTTAAAATTTGCGCTAAAATGCATGCTACGTCATTTGTAATTTATTCCATATGATTTGCTGTAAATTTTGATTTATCTGTAAATGTACGCTGATTAATATTCATCGATTATCATTGCATGTTTACATTGAACAAATACCCTATAAACCTATTCCTTTGCCGACTCATGATGTCGCTGTATGACGTCATCAGTGCCTGTCCCGACTGTTAGGGTGTTAATGAGCTTGGATAGGTCCCGTGCATGATGTCATGTTGCGTCATCACCAAGAAATGGCTGTTGTCCGCTCTTTATAGTTGATCCCAGAAGAGTTCTTCGAAATATTATTTTAGTCAATAAAGCCGATTTCCAAGCGATTCGAGTTTTCAGGGCCGTAGGCGGCCCACGAGTTTTTTTAAACTAGAATCACTCGTTTTTTTAAAAATGCTCATTTGTCAAAGCATTTGGGAGTGAGGCGTGTCAATGCTGAGGTTGGGGAGCAGATAGAGAATACCTTTCAGTGAAAGCAATTTGCAGTTGGAAATTTTTAGGGGGTGAAAGGAGAGTCTGGTGTACATGCATGTTGAAGCTTCCCCCCCCCCCCCCCCCACTGGATGGAACACTGCAGTGTGTGTGTGTGTGTGTGTGTGTGTGTGTGTGTGTGTGTGTGAGTGTGTGCGTGCATGCATGCGTACGTGCATACGTGTGTGTGGGAAAGAGAGAATGCATGCGTGTGTGTATGTGTGTATGGATGTGTGTGTATGTGAGTTGTGTATGTGAGTGTGTGGAAGAGAGAGAGAATGCATGTGTGTGTGTGTGTGTGTGTGTGTGTGTGTGTGTGTGTGTGTGTGTGTGTGTGTATGTGTGTGTGTGTATGCATGTGTGTAGGAGAGAGAATGCATGTGTGTGTATGTGTGTGTGTTATGTGTGTGTATGTGAGTGTGTGTGTGTGTGTGTGTGTGTGTGTGTGTGTTTGTACATGTCATATATATGTGTGCATGTGTGTGTGTGTGCGTGTTTGTACATGTCATATGTATGTGTGTATGTGTGCGTGTTTTGTGTGTGTGCTTGCACATGTGTGTGTGTGTGTGTGTGTGTGTGTGTGTGTGTGTGTGTGTGTGTGTGTGTGTGTGTGTGTGTGCATGTGTGTGTGTGTGTGTGTGTGTGTGTGTGTGTGTGTGTGTGTGTGTGTGCATGTGGTGTGTGTGTGTGGTGTGTTAGTGTGTGTGTGTGTGTGCATGTGGGTGTGTGTGTGTGTGTACGTGTGTGTGTGGGTGTGTGTGGGTGTGTGGGTGTGGGTGTGTGTTCGTGTGCGTGTGTGTGCATGTGCGTGTTATCTATGGGCTCAATCGCAAGGTTCTGCACCTATTTGTGCACACCTAGTAATTCTGCCTGGTGCATGCATCACTACTGATCGAGTTACATGATCCACTCCTTGGCTGTACAACATACAGCATCCCATGGCAAAATCATGGTGTACTCACGTCAATGCCTACTTCTTGCAGTGTTTGCCCTTGTGTTTTACTAACTGTCATTGCAAAATAGGGTCGAATATAGGGAACTGCAGGCTTTTGAACAGGAAAGGCAGCTCACTATCTGAGGGGGTTTTATCGTCGCTGCGTATGCGGTATACTGCGTCTTCGCGAAGTACAGTATACCGCATACGCATTCCATAAACGCTTACGAAAACCGCATGGCGTCTTTTCTGTACGGAGGAAATTCTTGCGGCGCTCTTCTCGTACGAGGAGAATCGCCTTCCGTCTACCCCACCATGACACTCCCCCTGAGGCTCCTCGAAAGTATGCCACTTTTCACGTCGGTCGCACTTGAGCTGCGGGAGGAGTTTGCGAACTGACAAATTCAGTTCTACGAAATTATATATATATATATATATATATATATATATATATATATATATATATATATATATATATATATATATATATATATATATATATATATATATATATATATATGTATATATATATATATATATAATTTTACATGTGTGTGTGTGCATGTCTAATATATAGTTAGATAGAAGATAGATAGATACATGTTTCTGAGCATTTCACTGTGCTAATTTATCAGCTGCATTAGTAAGTTAAGTATCTACTGTACTGAGAAATAATGCTTACTTTCTATTATTATTACTAACAGCAATGAAACCTCTGCAAAGTAACACCTATATTAATTTATCTGACATGCTTTCCATAATCTGATCATCTTAGGAGGTCCAGCAGCCATTATTAAAGTATACAAAGCAACACGTTGCATTACGAAACTTCTTAATTCGACAATTTTGCAGGGCCATAAGAATTAATGTCATATTGTAGAGGCTTCGCTGCACTGGCATTGCCTGTGAGTGTCGCTAACATTGACCTTAAGTGTAACCATGCATGGTTCATCATGTGACTTATGCAGTGCACTACTAGTTACGATAAATAGTTTTTAGACTGTTTCTTCTATTTAAACAGCATTGCCCTCTGCTGCCATTTTGAAATATGGTAACAGGACAGTAACCAACCAGAGGATAGAAGCTGCTCGGGGAAGTACCGTTGTTATAAGGTGCATAGAAGGAAATAATCCTAACTGGAAGAAGGGAACTGGCAGCACAGCCACTAGTCTGCCCATTGTGGGTCGCGGCCAAGAAGTTTATCAGATAAAGAGCAGCATGATACATGTGGCAATTCTGACTATCAGCCAACTGACTCCTGCAAAGACAGGAGTGTATGCATGTCATGTTGGGCCTTCTACAATGGAAACTGTGACCGTGGCAGTTGGTGAGTTTACATGTATTATTAACAGTAATACAGCCAAATTGAATCCTCTTTTGTGATCAATGTAGTGTGTACTAATAGAATTGTACGTGTGCAGACATGGGCCCAGGATTGTATGTGTACATACTATGATTTATAAATTTCCTAATATCTTCAACACATGTACACCAATGCAATGCTACAATGTCAAGACCATAGTTCTTAATCAAAGTACCCACCTACTAACAATGTCATGTGCACTCTTAGTACCAGACTTAGAAGGGCAATCCTAAAAGTAATGAGTCCTTTCTTGGAAATAGGGCGCATGTACTGCACCCCCAGGTGTCATGTGATTCTGCCTGCAAGATTGCTGTCTGACTGCTTATATATACACTAAATAAACTGAATATTGCTACTAACAGTAAACTACTGATTACGTCTTAAAGTGCACCTGGGGTACCATGCAAGACCCACACTATCCCTACACCTGGAAGGTGGAGAATCACACACACAGAAAAGAAAAAGTTGTAGTATTCAGGACCAACGTAGCCATATGTATAATATTATGATACTGTACTATCCACCCACAAGAGAACAAGGACTGAATATACTTAGGCTAGACTATAGGACTGGTATCTACTTTGCTACAAAGTTTCAGAAGGGCACAGACATGCGCAGATACGCAGATAGTTATTAGCTAGGTATGGCAAGCTGTTCTGGTTGTAGACAATTCATAATTCCAATGAACTGTAAATTCCTTTTAATAACTATTATAGTTACACTCTTGTTACAATATATACAACAATCGCAGCTTCTACTAAGCCAATAACACCTAGTGCATCAACTACAACTGGGAAACCTCAACCAACTCCAGTAAATGTTACTAGACCTAAACCAATGATACCCTCCAAGGTTCGAGGAGTCACTGTTACTAGAACTATACGAGGTTCATATCCAGCTTTAAATGTGTCATGGAGTGCAGTCAGTGGAAGTAGTATCACCTACACTGTATGTTACCGTACAACTAGTGGAAGACAGTCTGATCCTCCATTTCATGCTAACTGTAGTACTAGTGGAATCACTGCATGGTACATCTACCATACTGGATCCACTTAGTAGACAAACAATCTACTACATCTGGGTGAGAGCTGTGTTATCAGGTGGACAAGGACCATACAGTGACAGGAGACAGAATACTACTTACAATGGTATGATTCTGACATGCCATTTTTTGTTGTACTAGCAGTACGCGATTAAAAATTACCTAGTATTATGCTTTCGTGCACAAAAATTGTGAGTTATTGCAGTGCTACAGCATACTAGTTGACTTTTGAATATAATACGTACAGTGAAACCTGTTCAAGACCACTTGTATAGAAAGACCACCTGTGCAGTGACCACTATAAGTTGCTCTATATGCACCACCTCAGTGATACCAATACACCTTTGTATAAGGATTACCTGTCTACAGAGCTAGGCTACCGTCGCTTGGTCCCTTGAATGGTTGTCATAGACAGGTTTCACTCAGTCTGTATATGGATGCATTAATGCACTATATAGTCCTTTAAAATTATAATTATGTGTATGGATCACTTCTTTGGTTCATAATGATGCTCTTATTTAATGAATGTGCTCCAACTGTAGTACGTATGTTGTGCTTTCATTCAGTACCAGGACCAGTGACTTCTCTCCAAGTGAGTCCACTCACTACCATATTTGGACTGATCATAACATGGGGACTATCTTCTGGTAGCAACTATCCAACTCCTGTTACCTATCAACTCAGATATCGTGAGAGACCATCTAGTGGATCACCTGATGGTTGGAGTAGTACTGTACAGAGGAATGCTACACAGAGACAGTACACTACACCTGTACTCAAACCAGGTACTAGGTACGCAGTGGAGGTTTGGGCTGTTACTAGCATTGGAAGAGGGCAAAGTGTCACAAGAACAGCTACTACATACCAATGTATGTAGTCCATATGTCTTTAACCATATTAAATAATATTATGCTTTAACCAAAATATATAATGTATATACTGCATGTGTCACTTTTCACATGTTTATAATGTCAATACTTTCATAATTATAATCATGTTGTGCCACATGTTATTTTAATATAGTACCAGGGCCGGTAACCTCCCTCCAAGTGAGACCATCCACTGCTATAATTGGACTGATCATAAGATGGGGACCACCTTCTGGTAGCAACTATCCAACTCCTGTTACATATCAACTCAGATATCGTGAGAGACCATCTAGTGGATCACCTGGTGGTTGGAGTAGTACTGTACAGAGGACTGCTACACAGAGACAGTACACTACACCTGTACTAAAACCAGGTACTAGGTACGAAGTGGAGGTTTGGACTGTTTCTAGCATGAAGGTAGTTGGCTCAAAAGCCACAGGAGTAGCAACTACATTTCGATGTAAGTATCTAATTCAGAGTTCTGACAATAGTTTGTGTATGTAGAAATTAAGGATCTAATATGATTTGAAATTACCATGGATCAGTTATAACTTGTTCTGAGTTGGAATATTATTATTCATCCTATGCAATCACTCAAATACCCGGAAAAATTATAGAATTTGCACAAGACAGTAACGTTAACATCGTTTATAGTTGACTTGTGTAAAAAGACTGACAATACACTATGCGCTTTGTTACAATGATATATAGTAGTTACTAAGTCTCAATTATTACAGAGACTATAATTATGTCCAGCTATTGAAAGCCAAATCATTACGGTAACCAATAATTTACACTAAATTATCATTCAGGTATATATATCATTCTATGGTAAAGTATGGAGTTTAACAGTGTCATTTTTCTTTACATCTAGTACCTGACCAAGTAACCTCCCTCCAAGTGAGACTATCCACTACCATGTTTGGACTAATCATAACATGGGGACCACCTTCTGGTAGTAGTAATCCAACTCCTGTTACCTATCAACTCAGATATCGTGAGAGACCATCTAGTGGATCACCTGGTGGTTGGAGTAGTACTGTACAGAGGACTGCTACACAGAGACAGTACACTACACCTGTACTCAAACCAGGTACTAGGTATGAAGTGGAGGTTTGGGCTGTTTCTAGTATTGACAATGGTCAAAAGGTTAAAGGAGCAGCAACAACATATGAATGTAAGAAATTTGAAAACATATTATATGCATCAACACTATAATAGTGTCCATATTATATTTCCTCAATGTAGTACCAGGTCCAGTAACCTCTTTCCAAGTAAAACCATCCACTACCATATTTGGACTGAACATAACATGGGGACCACCTTCTGGTAGCAACTATCCAACTCCTGTTACCTATCAACTCAGATATCGTGAGAGACCATCCAGTGGATCACCTGGTGGTTGGAGTAGTACTGTACAGAGGACTGCTACACAGAGACAGTTCACTACACCTGTACTCAAACCAGGTACTAGGTATGAAGTGGTGGTTTGGACTTTTTCCAGTATTGGAACTGGACAAAGCTCCTACATGGTAGCAACCACTTATCAAGGTACATAATAATAATACAGTTTTAAAATTAGTTATCTTCATGGTTTATGCCGTGCAAATGTTGTGTTATACTACACATGTCATCATTAGTATAGGCATGAGAGTTCATGGTTAAAATCTTCCTTCTATATGTAGCATGCACACAACCACACATACCCAACGCATGTATGCATACACATACACACACACACACACACACACACACACACACACACACACACACACACACACACACACACACACACACACACACACGTACGTACACACACACACACACACACACACACACACACACACACACACACACACACACACACACATACACACACACACACACACAATACACATGGGTGAACCATTAAAGATTGATAAGAGCAAACATGTATTGCTTGAGAGATCGCAGTTATTGGTTATAGCTTATCATTGGATGTCATCACATGTTATACTACAACTCACTATCAGCATACGACCGCTCTCACGTGCACTCTGTGGCATTTTTATGTCATATGCAAGCCCTTTATCTATGTGATAACTATATTACATTAACTATTATCCATAAATTATATGTGACAAGATCTTTTATGGTGAGGCACAAGGTACTGTTAGTTTCATCCTCCCTGATTATATATTGGAGGATATCTCTAGTTTTTTCCTCAAAATTCTGCTATATGCATTAGCTGCATGCTACACATATTGTGAATAATAATATTAAGGTAATATTAAGGTAATAATAAAGGTTCTAGTGACCCATATGACTTATATGTTTGTGATTAGTAATTGTTGTTCTGTTTGTGTACTTGTAATGGTAATTGTTGGTTTTTGTGTACTTGCAATAGTAATTGTTGTTCTGTTTGTGTTCTTATAATGGTAATTGATTATCATTAATTCACCTTCGTACAATATAATATTATATTCACCCGTATTTCTTTTCTATTGGACCCCTACCATCTTTTGTTATTACTATTATTATTATTATTATTATTATTTTTATTATTATTATTCAGTAATAATAATATTATACAATAATATATAATATATTGTTATACCTCTTTCAATAGTGCCACCACCAAATGATGTCTCCGTCTACCCACTTCCTCAACCTGGTACTGTGAGGGTGACCTGGACTCCTCCTAACACCACACATGGACTGAATGTCACAGGATATACAGTTCAGTACAGGAAAGTGGACGCAGGTCGTCAGCTCTACAAAGAACATCTGCTCAGAACAAGCACAATCACAGAGCAGACTGCTTCAGTTGACCTGATAGGACTACAACTGGGACAAGAGTACTATGTCAGAGTTGCTGTAGCCACCATAGCCGGTATGGGAACATACAGTGATCCTGTCACTGTCACCACCTATGCAGGTATAGGAACTTTTTGGTGCACTGTACTTAACTGAGCTTTTTGTGCCTAAATGATCATACGTGTTTTCATATAATTTGCCTAACGATCAATGACATAAGAAATTTGCTCTAATCGTATCCAATGCAGACAGATGAGGTCTCAATACACACAGAGTAAAACTATATCTACACATGACTATACACATTACATTGCAGATTGCTGCAGTGGTTGCTCCTCTGTGAGGAGTAGTACATTTGCTACTTTCAAGTCGTCATCTAAGATGGTATCAGAAGACACTGCTCTGGTGCACATTGATGGGTACAGATATGGACCAATGGAGAGGCCTCTCATATTGAGAGTGATAGATGAGCCAGGGACTGCATTGAAAGGTGAAATTGTAGTATTACCAGTTGCTGTTATTACGCTTGCAATATACTCACAAGGCTCCCAATTCCAATTCCCCTTTTTAGTGCAAGTCCAAATGGTACAATAGTGATAGTACACAATAGTGTGCGACATTGTGTTTTATATTGTAAGCATGCAATTGCATGTTGTCAAACCTGCATAATAATATATATATAGGACACCTCTAAAATGCAGCAACCTCTCATAACAGGACAACACTGCTCTGCCCCATTGGGCATCCCTTGCCCTGACTTGTCTACATAAAAAAATTCTATATAAGGACACCTTCACAAATAGGACAGCTAACTCTTGTCCCCATGGTGTCCTTATTATATAGGTTTCACTGTGTATGTCCACTTACAAAATTTAATTGTACTTTTTCAATTTTCCCCATTGTACAGTTCAAGACTACTCCCTTCAGAGTAGGGATTTACACTTTATCAACACACAAGAGGTGGTTGAGAAAACCACGGTAGTTGTCAAGATCAACAATGATGATGTAGTTGAAAGTGGTCCTCCAGAAACCTTCAACCTCACCCTTTATTTTCCTGATCCAGACAGCAATGTAGTCTTCAGTGTTCATGCTATCATTGTCTCCATTGTGGACAATGACCACCAGTAGATTCATAGGTAGTCAACCTTAGGCTAGTAGTTTTGGATATTATGTAAAAGTATATTAAGCTATATACAGTTAATAAAATTGTACTAAACTACATGCAAGTACAGTCTTTAGTGCTAAAGTTCTATTTGGCTAATACTATTATAGCTGCTCTGCAACATGTCATTAACTTTGTATTGCATAATATCTCTTGTAATACAGTATAATATTGTTATTATTATTATTGCATTTAATTTTTATAATAATACATGCATAAATAAATTTATGTCATATATATGCATGTCAATAACTCATACAGTAACTACAAGATTAGTGCATAATAATATTATTATACAATTATCACTACAGATCCAAAAAAAAACAAAGACAAAAACAATAACAAAAGTGCTGTATCGCATTGTACCATGGACCAACAATCATGCATGCTCTTTCAACAGCAGGGGACCATAGGTACTGATGATCTCGAGTCCATTGATGCAGCTATATATATCTAGCAGGCATGATGATCTTAGGGTCATGGGGACAGACTGCCTCACCTCAAGAGACATGATCCTTGTTACTCCTCCACTACTTCTTTGCTATTCCAAGGATTCTCTACCTGCTGAGAACCTCTCCGTGCTTTTGTTCCTCCAAGCTAGAGGACTTTGATGTCCTTCTCCGCTCTATCACCAGTGAAGTGATCATTATCATTTTGGACGATGAAACAGTCTGGCTTCAGGCTTCCCTTCCGGTTTCCTCTGGTGGCTTAGGTGTCCGCAGTGCAGTTCAGCTTGCACCTTCCGCCTTTTTTGGCCACGGCTGCTAGCTGTCTTACTCTCACCAAGGAGATCCTCCCGCCTCGCCTCCAGTTCACGGCATTACTGGGAGTAGGCATTACTGGAAGAAGGCCTAATTTTGTGGAAATCCCGTACCTCTGATGCTCCTCCTACAAGGCCCTTGAATTTTTGAGCTCCTCCTTGAGGGTACCAAGGAACCACTTTCACGGGCCAGACTACTGTAGGCTTCCACAAGAATCAAGTGCTTGGCTCAATGCCCTGCCTGTCTCATCCTTAGGACTAAGACTGGATGATGATTTTATCACCATTTCTGTTGGCCACCGTCTGGGAGTTCCTATCTGCCGGCCACACATGTGTGGGCAATTTGGGACACATGTGGACAAGTATGGGCTGCACGGGCTCAACTGCCGCAAAAGTCAGGGTCGCCATCCTCGCCATAATGTAATGTAATGTAATAAGTGGCTTCCTTTTCCAGATCCTGCCCTTCCCTTTCCTTTTGCTTTTGGAGGACATTTTGTCAGGGTGCTGAAAGGGAATTCCCCTACCTTAAATTGGCTTCTGGAGCCTAGTCTCACGTTACCACAGCATTGAAGCAGAGAGAAAACAAGTAAAGGGTCTGGCTACACTAGACTAACTGTAGCCTGCAGCACTCAATAGGATTAAGAAACTTGATAATTAAATGTGGAGTACCATATAATAATTGTGAATGCATATTTTAATTTAGTGGAACTTGAATAATTCGGTACATGGCTCACGGAGTTACATTAATTTTACACGACTACATACATATAATTTAGATTTGAAAAGTCAGGGTCGCCATCCTCGCCATAATGCCATCAATGGTATCATTCACCAGTCACTGACTGCAGCCAGAGTACCCTGTCAGGTTGAGCCCCTGGGGTCTCAGCCGAACTGATGGGAAGAGGCCTGATTGTATAACGCTACTACCGTGGAGGAGTGGTAGGCCTCTCATCTGGGATGCCACCTGCTCGGACACATTTGCTCCCACTTACTCCAGCATGGCCTCCGTCAGGGCTGGGGCAGTAGCAGATGCGGCAGAAACCAGTAAAGCAGCCTAATACCGCCATCTCCTAGCCACCCACATATTTGCTCCTGTAGCCATTGAGACATCTGGCAACTTCAGTACCGATACTCGTCATTTTCTGAAGAAGATATCTCAGCGCCTTAGAAGTAGCTTGGGTGAGGCCCTCTCACACCAATTCCTTCTTCAACAGCTTTCTGTAGCAGTTCAGAGGAGCAATACCCTGAGTATCCTGGGAACTATGCAGCAATCTTCTACAATTGATGATATTGACTAGCTGATCCATTGTTGATTTTGTTTAGCTGTAATTTGCATGTATTATAGGATCTTGAATTTTAGATTCTTGTAGTAAATCTTTATTCAATTTGGTTTAATAGTTAAGTTTATGTTTTGTGTATTCTGTATCCATGTGATGCGCATAAAAATTAATATATATAACATATATAAATTATAAATCAATGACATCAGGAGACAGACATACCAACTCACTCTTGGAACAGTTAACTTTCAGACCCAAGGACACAACCTCCTCCTCAAACATTGCCACGCCCTTCACCACTACCTGCCGCTCACCACCAATTGTACCGTCATCAATGTAGAATACTTTGAAGGCCGATTCCAACTTCTCCAATATTAGGTGAATCGTCAAACAAAAAAGAAGAGGACCTAGGGGGTCTCCCTGGTGGACACTTTCCGCTGAGAAGATTACGTCTTCGCTGTAGAAGAGTGATGATGCAGCAGAGTAGCTGGTATAGACAAGGTGGGCCAACTGAGGAACAAATTGTATTACTGCCTCTAGAATCTTGTCTCACCTAATGCATATGGTGTTAAAAGCATTCACAATATCCAGCTTGACCAATACCTTATCAGGTGTAAGGTGACCACATAATATCTGGCAGCATGTACCGCGGCCTTGGCACCATATGATGTACCAAAACCCAGTTGGATGGGTCGCAGTAGCTCTCCAACATCATCCCGAACACCTCTACTAGCAACCATACATTACAGAGTAAGCCCTACTGTAATGGGTTAAACACCACCATTGGCCTTGGACAATGCTGTCAGAGACGCACCAAAGAAAATGTGACGGACAGATACAGGAACACGTCCCGACAAATCCAGGTTGACAAAAACTGTGAGGCATGTTAAAAGAGATTCTCCATCATGGCCTGTAGTTGGGTGGATCATGTCCAGAAGGTGTTGTGGCCTTAGGCCATCGGGCCCCCCTGCAGATCCCTTCATGAAAGATACAATTGCTGCTCTAACTTCATTTTCTGTCACCATGAGTGGCTGAATATCTTCTAGGATGGTGTTCTGGGGCATGTAAGTATCATGATGTGGTGGTGGGTGTTTTGATTGTAACACCACAATGGTGGAAGCATCCTTAATAGCTACCGAATCAGAAGAAACAGACAGCCTGACCGCCCCAGTAAAATCACCTTCTTCCGATTTACTTGAAACTCTAGCAGCTAACCGATCTAGATTGGACTCAATACTCAGTGGCACACTCCTCACATAGTGGGAAATGTGCTGAGGGCCTGAGCAAGGCAAAGATTCTGCTGCAATTTGATGGTTTACCATCTGAATATATATATATGTACTATATATATACATACATATATATATATATATATATATATATATATATTTATTTATTTATTTATTTATATAGTACATAATAAATTGACCTGCCACCAACAGTATGCAGTCCTGCAATGCAATATTAGTATCATGTGGCACATGGGAAAAAATGCCTATTTTGTTCAAAGGTGGGCAGATGGATGGATGTGGTAGCTAGATGAGAAAGGACACAAGAAGGGAAAACAACCCAAGTTGTGCCACAGCGCTAAATAATTCACGTGAAAAGGAGAACTAGGTAGATTACAATACATGTAAAATAACCTCTGAATAGTGGAAACCTCAGAGTCTGTATATCAAACTGTTTTTCAGTCCCCAAAGTGTCCTTTTTTTAAAGGTTCCACTGTATATGTAATGAAATAATTATATATAGTGTTTCACAACAGCACCACCATAACCAGTACTATACACAATTAAACCTACAGCACATGGGAAATATCTGTGCACTCAGAATGTGAGTGGTGCTATATTCAGTGCCAAATATTGGCCATAGCATCACCATACTCCTTTCTGAACACCGGCCTTTCTGTCTCCATTGCAGATATACATTCATGAAATATTTTTTCATGTCAGTGGCCCTTTAAAAAGTTGAAAATATATATAGTGATTCAGGATAAATTGATATAATTATGACTCATTGAATTGGGAATCCTTGAAAAAATTGGAATCGGTAGCGATGACGTCACCGGTAATGACACTCGCCACCTCCTGCTGTACTTTGGTCACCTTCAGAATCTGCGCATGCTCGTTCACCTGTTAACCTAACCCGGCTAGCCAGAGTGGGAAACCGAGGGCCTTCGTAACCACAGGTAAGGCTATATAGCGCTCTAGCTGGTAGAATGCTGTGAATATTTAGGGAAAGCGCGGTAAGATGGAAGATCGTGTTGTATATATGAATTGATTCAGCAGTGACAACGATAGCTAAACAGCGTACAAGTCTTGTTACTTATTTAGTAAATAGAAACCCTTGCCTCTCACGTATGGACTAATTGTTCCGCGTAACGGTTTTACCTTGACGCCCTCTTAGCCGGTCTGGCCCTACTACTAGGCTAGGAAGATGTATAGCCGAGCTCCGAATCCATGCATGAAGTAAAAGTCGTACAATTGGAGGTTCTTCGAACTCAATCAACTTCAAGGGAGTCCTCGTAGATATAGTAGGTATCAATACTATTATAATAATAGTTTTCATAGTATATATTAGTACGTTCTTGTGCTGTCAGCACTGATCATGAGTTGTTGTCAAAGCTTATTTTCTCTGTGCGCGCGTCTATAATAGTATTTTATATCAAGATAATACCTGGTGCAACTAAGTATGATGCTATGTATGGCCTGCTATAATATGGATGGAGCCCTCATATGCTGTCATATATCATATGAAACGTTGTGAAGACACTGTCAGTAGACATTGCGTTTATGAAAAGGCAGTTATTGCAGAGTACAAATGGCATGACACTTACTTGACCTAAGCACAGAATCTTACTACCTAGGCTATTTCATTTTTTGTTATGTATATTAGACATTCAGTCAAAATTCACTTTCATCTCGAAGTTAGTAGCTAGCACATGTATAGCAATAATCAATCCTTTTTATTTACCATGTTGCTCGACAATTTTCCACACTGTCAGTTACTGTTACAGTAACAGTTTTTGCATTCTCATCATCCATATATGTATGTACCTTAGGTTCTACGCACAATTCTTCATTGACTAGTTCTTTAAATGTACTGCAGCACTATAGTGTCCACTGCCAATTGGGGTGAGCTGTACAATGATCCCTACATGCTTTCAGCAATATCAATTAGGCCATGATAGTTGTTCTTCATATGGTTAAGTTATAACACTCCAATTTCAAGAAGGAATTATACAAGTGGTCATAAACATTAAAATAACTTTATTTTTACAAGGCTGACAAAGATGAAACTTTCCTGGGTTATTCTATGATAAATTAATAAGGAAGATCGGGATGGGAAGAATAATGTACTGCATGTTCTATTCGAGTATTAGGCATAGGTAAATTTCAAACGACCACCTGCTATACAGGATAAGAGCCTACCACCTTGAACACACGTCCAGACCTTCAGTTTGCGCTCAGATACTGACGTCTGCGATTTTAGCCGTTTCAGGGAAACACCGCTATGGTTATTCTTGCTAGAAGATGGCGCTTTCCAAGATGAATTGTAGTGAGTTGAGAAAAGCGCTCGTATACCTGTAGTTGAAAAGAAGCTTAGCGTCCAGAGAAATCGTTTTGTTAGCCAATTCTGAAAGGACGACGAAAAACAAGCGATTTTCTATCCTTCAAATGTATCTGCAACATCGCGACACCTTGATTGTTTGGCGACAATTATGAATTAATAACATACCGCTGCGAAAGATCGGTGGATACATTGCACTAAAGTGTTTATTTCACGCTTAAAGATGCCTCGTGTATAGAGAGGATTTCCGATTCTGTGATAAGAAGGATTTCACGCCCTATTGTGCTTCCCAGTAATGCTGATTACCTCATCAGCAAATCAACAGAATAATTGCATGAGGTGAAAATTCCAAATATATACAAAACTTTTGCTGTATTGTTGGCTTTGTTGTGTGCATTTCATGAAATTTAACAGCAGAAATCATGTACCGAGTGGTTCCTTCAACATATACTTGAACATTAGAAAATTCTGAGTATGTCTCTTCAGCCAATACTGCTATCTTAATATGTTAATATATGTGTAAAAACGTCTCCATTGACCTGTGTAGACTGAATTATGCCATATTGAGCTCAAACTGTGCCGGAACAGTTTCAGCACTGAAGATAGAGGATCAGAAAGGAACAGATTCAGTAGAGATTGCAAATTAATGATTATAAATCATGCAACAAAGCAATACATTTCATCTGCTATTACTTGTAGTAGGTGAGTTAAATTGTTCTAAGATATTTGCTACAATCAATTTCTTGTTAGTGCTCCTTGTATAATGTATTACCATACAGTGGAACCCGTTCATTAATAACAAGAAATTCAGAGGACTATTAATAATGTTCATTTTATCAGTCTGAGAATTTCATGTTCACTTAATATCAGAACACATACTAAGAATACTAGGCGCACTCAAGGGGCCATTGCACCTTAGTTTTATGGTAACCAAAATTAAATTTTTGTGTTACGCAGGTATGTTATGGCACTTTTCGCCATAAAACAAAATGGCTGCCACTTTCGAATGGCTAGTATAAATGCCTTGTTTTCTCTTCCTGAAAGTGGAAAGACTGAAGAAAGCATCTAGATAGTATTTCAAACATTCCTATTTTGTGCATATGTAATTTAAAGAAATAAAAACATATTGTACGTGCTGTACATGGTTGATTTTTAACCATACTAAAATAAGCAAAAAACGAAAAAGGCGCGGGTCTAGACATCTGAATTTAAACGCGCACGTCAATTCAGAAGACAGAACATGTCCAAATCTTACTTTTCTGATTTGGGGAAAACGCTGCTCCATTCCACGGCTGTTATGTCCAAGGATTTCTGATCACGAAGAATGGCTATGGCAACAAATGGCTGCACATAAACTGAACGGATGGATCGACAATCTTCCCCAAATCAGAATTTTAAGTTCAGCCCTTCAGCGATAATCTGACAAAGTTTTAAGTGTCTACGTAGAGATCTAGACCCACGCCTTTTTCGCCATAAAATCCTTGTGGACTGGAGTGCTTCTTTAGGCATTTGTCACATGATATCACATGTCCACGAAGGCAAACTCTTCAAATACTCGCGCGTATCAGCCTATAATGACATATAATAGTCGTGTTTAAGCTGTGGTCACATGGCCAGACCGTGATAAACTGTCTGAGGCGTAATAATCTAATCGCATAGCTTGTTAAACCACAAAACGCCCCCTTTTAGCCTCAATTCTGCCATAACATACCTGCGTAAGCCAGTTCATAATCAAAGGGTTCCACTGTAACAGGTTATTTTTTGAACCATATCCAATTATTACTTGGTCACAAGCCACCACCAAGCTACTCTGGATTTTGTAAACAGTGCTTGTTTTTAATGTCAATCCTAATCAATTTCATTGAACCTGTGCAAAGGTGAATATATAGTTGCCTTAATCTCACGAGTTTGAATCTAAGCATGTTCTTGATTCATTCACAATTCGACTAATCTCAGCCACACTTTCTCTTTAAATTGATATATGAATATGGCAATCAACTGGAGGCCATCTATGCTCCAAATGGTGTTGTTAGTGCATGTTTCACTATAAGGGGTAACTTGTTTTGATCCTTGATCAGGCAAGGAACACTAGCAAGCTAGCGCTGAATTTACCTTGACTTAATGTTCAAATCAGCTGTATTTTGGAACCCTTTAAAATATAAAGTTTAAAAACTAATCTGTTAGTACATAATTATATATGTATATGCATATTGAATGATGAAAAATGTATCATGATACACGAATTTGATAGTGTAATAAGGCATTGGTGGTCATGTTTGTCCCGTAGCAGAAAATTGTCGGGGGGGGGGGGGGGGGGACTTTTCCCTGATATAGATGTAGGCATACATACAAAATTGTTTTAAACTGATAGTATAATATACAACCATTGGTGTACTTATTGTTGTTTTTTTTAAATAGAGTATTGTGCTTATTAGGTAGGTTGCAGATACAAATAGAGGTACGTACTTCTGTACCAAAAATCTCTAAGTTTCCTTGGAAGGGGGGGGGGGGGGGGTTCTTCCGAACCCTCCCTGCCTACGGACCTGATGTACCAATAGTTCTATGATTTAAAAGAGCAACATTAAATTTAGCAATCATGTCTTATTCTTAACTCAAGTGAATAACATTTATCCAGCTTATTTCATGATTGTCCTTTTACTAGCTTCTGCACCACATGTTTCCTCTGATGTCCTACCAGCAGTGTACACTGAGGACCACTCAGGACCAATTGTCAACCAGAATGGCAAAACAATCACTATAGCTCCAGCACAAACGTATACAATTTTCTGTGCTGGTGATCATTACAATAAGCGCTGGTATCGGATAGCTGATCAGACTGTGAGCTCAATAACCAAATTGTCGCGAGAAGCAACTTCACCAGATGTTTATGCAATAAACACTGCTGGTAATACACTGACATTGCAATTCAGACCTTTCCAGTCAACTCACGCTGGAGAATATGAGTGCAGATTCACTAGTAATGATGGACGTACCCTAACACCTCTATCAGTATTTCTCAGTAAGTTGAAACTATACATGTAATTAATATTCATTACCTTCAATTTCAATATTATAAAATTTACATGTAAATTCCTCATGCATGAAATGTCTATAACCAAGAATATGCATGTTCGTACTCACTGCACGTATTATGTGCAATTTGAAACGCCAACTTTAAAAAGCACCAGGTCTCATACATCAAACAATATTACCACATGTGGGACATGTCTGCATTAATTTGGAGGTGTGAAAATTTTGGTCTTTACAGCTTCTATTCTCAACTTGTATAGAAGCTTGAGAGCGTCAAATGAGGGCTGAACATGTACGCAGACATGTAAACGTTTCGAAGATTGGCCTTTTAAAGGGCCACTGACATGTTTGGTAATTTTTGATATGTTATAGAGCATGAAAAACCATGACCTTTGATACCCATTTTAGTGTGATCACACGCATGGTGGGGGAGTTACAGTCCTCATAAGGTGAAAAAAATCCAATTTAAGTGAGACTTTTCTGGTGTTGCAGTTAGACGTCGGGCAAAGGTTTGTGAGGTAAGAGTAGTCACTGGAAATCTGTATTTCTTACGGGCTATAACTATGGCAGACGTTGAGTACGTAGCAAAAACCGACCTCTCCTGTTCGTCCTCTTCGTAGGACGAGCATGAAAACTGCTCTGCAAGCGTAGGCACACATAACAGCGAAGACCAATACTTCATCCGAAGAAAGTGCGCGACATCTAGGTATCAGTACGATCTGTACCTCATTGCTAGTGTAGGTGACGGGAAAGACGATGGTAATTCGGACTATGCTGAACAATTTAAGGCATTGAGAAATACCAAATGCTTTTTCGAATAATATGCTAGTATAGTGAAAGTTGGCATAAGGTATCATAAAACTCTGTTGCTGTTCAGTTGTGTGTGTGTGTGTGTGTGTGTGTATGTGTGCATGTGCGTGTGCATGCGTGCATGTGTGTGTCTGTGTGCGTGTGTGTGCGTGTGTGCATATATGGATATGTGTGTGTGTGTATGTGTGTGTGTGTGCATGTGCGTGCGTGTGTATGTGTGCATGTATGTGTGTGTTTGTGTGTGGGTGTGTGGGTGTGTGTATGCATGCGTGTGTAAATGTACGTATATGTGTGGTTGCATGTGTGTGTGTGTGTGTGTGTGTGTGTGTGTGTGTGTGTGTGTGTGTGTATCGTTTTAGCAGTATAGCTCAATTTCTTAATATTTACAACTTTCTATTAAAAACCTGGGCGATTTTTGGCATCAAGACTGTTTCTTTAATTGTCCCATTAGATACTGTTAAACTGTGCGATAGGCTATCTGAAGGTTAATATCAATCCTAAGTCAGTCCGTGCGATGTCACCACGATCGCGTGTACCATTCCAAACAGGTTATTTTTTATACTGGCCAATTATTTTTAAGCTAGTCTCCACTAAGTCCGGCTTTTTCACTGTTTTCATAACAATTCTGGAGAATTATTAAACAAAGTTTGTTATTGTGCTAAATCTTGGGCATTTTACTGGAGCTACTCAGATTTTGAACCAGAAATGGGATATATACCAGGCAAGGCAAAACATGAGAGTGTCAGGATTACCTCATTTCAGCTGCAGTTTTCTCTTTGGTGTACCAATAACAAACCAGGGACCCAGAAATGTAGCATATTTGAATGTATTATGGCTATTGGCTGACCTGTAGAGGTAACTAATTTGTTACCCCTACTGGCTTACTTTGTTTATGTCTCAAAAACAGCTGCATTTTGGATACCCATAAAAAATAATTGGCCACTATAAAAAATAACCTGTTTCCAGAGCATTTGCTCGTGAGTGAAAAAAGCGTCTGCAAGGAATTTATGCATAGAAAGCTCATCTTCGGACGTGTATGACACCCTTTAGCCACGTACTGATAGCACGTAGTTTGTTTTCAGTGATTCGATCGGTTTTTGGAACTGCTAAACCTGCTACTTTTTGTACACAAATAATGGGCACAAAGCGGATCGGTGACTACTCTGAAGTCACATCCAAGATGACGGATTTTGCTGCGGTTTTGGAAGAAGAAACCGGAAGTGAGTGTTTTTCTGAAAAACAAAAGCTTTCTAACAACTTTAAACCCACTTTTAGGTCGTTTTAGGTGATTCTCTACAACATATCAAAAATCATCCAAACATGTCAGTGCATGGCCCTTTAAAAGGCTTGCTTAAATTGTAAAGAAATTTGTACAGCTTTCCTAACCCCAACTAAAAGGGAAACACTTTGGGTGTTACATTGAGGAACGCTTCTAAGACTACTCACATGAATCGCTATTGCATAACATGTACTAACTTTTCAATGTGGGGGCAAAGAAATTCCTCTCCAAAGCCGCGATCTGTAAAATTGTACCGCAAAAGGCAAAATTCAAGCTGCTATAAGTAAACTTAGGACAGGAACAAAAGTTCTCTTGCCCCAACATGTAGAAGCTAATTGTATCATCCAAATAGCTTGAAGTTTACACCAAGAAACTGTCTCTAGCTCGTTCCCTGATGATAGCACCCAACTGAAAACAAAAATTCCAAAGAACATCCAGTCAGGGTCACATGCCAGCATGTGACGCAGATTCAGTTTTGTATACACCCAAATATCAGTCTGAATCACCAGATAAAATACTTATAGGCGCCAACATATAGCATTTATCACTTTGCAAACTACAAAGTGCTATCATAACAAATCTAGACCTGTCCCACATGTGAATGTATTGTGTGCCTATATCCTATAGATAGTGCATAACTTTACAAATATATGTATATATGTACATAAACAGTGAATTAGGAGATGAATTCTTCACTGCCCTATTCTATAGGTATAGTATCCATTGCCATGGTAACAGTACAATTATATACCGATTTTGTAATGCATTAAACATGGGCACCTAACTCGCCCTTAATGTATACTTGGACACCTGTGATCTCGGGCAAGTACCTCTCTGCAAAGTTCCTTGAAGAGCTTTTAAATCAAACCCAAAAGAGGCCAATCTTCAAACCCACGAGATATGAATTCAGCATTATAGCCGAGAAACTCTTAATTCTTTACTATCGATTCCCTTCAAAAACTCAATATTTAGCATTCAAATTGCTTTGTCTAATTCCTGGAAGTCAAGAACACTTGCTCAAGGTCCACAAACACTATTAGGATTCTGTGGTTAAGATATTAAGAACTCAGGCTGTATGACATACGTATATAAAATGCACTTACCCTCATGCCTATATGTCTCAACTATATATTAAATAAATTCAGACGCATTCAAATGTTGAGTATAATATTAGACTGTTTGCTGTATGACTAGTGTTGATAGCATACCGCTTCTCTTATCTCAAGCTCCCTCACCACCACCTCCACCCTCCACGGTCCAAGATGTGACTGTTATTAGAACTGTACTAGGTTCATTCCCAACTTTAAGAGTGTCATGGAGTGCAGTCAGTGGAAGTGATATCACCTACACTGTATGTTACAGTACAACTAGTGGAACACAGTTTGATCCTCCATCTAGTGCTAACTGTGGTACTAGTGGAATCACTGGTACATCTACCACACTGGGTCGACTTAGTAGAGGAACAACCTACTACATCTGGGTGGCAGCTGTGGCATCAGGTGGACGAGGACCATACAGTAAAAGATTGTCTGCTGGTATGTAGTTATATGCACATGACCATTGCTATATACTCGAAATCACATGAACATTGTTAATTTTAGTACTGATATACTGTATAGTCTATCCCTTTTTCTTTTTGTACTAATCAATACTAAGTTATACCTCAAACTTCAGTGCTCAGTCTATATCATTGCAAATATAGTCAAACTTGGCTAAGCACCAAGGGCAGGCCTAAACTAACATACTATTAGTACTACAGTTACTGTGTTTATCTTGATCATGCAGTGTGGATTTAACTACTGTTCATAAGGTTGGGAGGGAGAAAGGAGTACTTACTACTTACTTACTATGTCCATGTATTTAGGAGTATGCACTATCCATGCCACTAAGCAAATTTGACTGCATTTGCAGTACCTGTACATCTGTAATAGCTGTAATGGTTACAATAGCTTATCATTGAATTGTTGTAGCATTATTATTATTATTATTGTTATTATTATTATTATAATGAAAGAAACAACAGGTGTGTACAACGAAATTGAACACTAGGTACATACCGTACGCGCTCTAATTTTCGCGGGCTTAAACTTTCGCGGATGTCGCAAATTCGCGATTTTCGCATTTTTATTTTCGCGGGTCCCCATCCAGTGCCTCTGTTTTTTTTTGTTCAAGTTAACTAGTGATAGACCTGAGTAGACCCTAGATCGCACTTAGCACTTTAAAGTTCTAATGATTGCAAAGCCAAACAGGGCAATGACACAGACACGTGAGCGGTTTCTTCCTCTGAAGTGTTGCATACTTCTTTTTTAACAGCATCTGCCATGTTTGATGGGACAGCTTGCTCCAAATCTGGAAAGTCCGGACGCTTGCAAATCAAAAACGAACGAATCAGGCGACATTCTTCAATCACCGTCAGGTAGCTACAGGCACATGCGAATGCAAATGAAGGCAAAATGAAGGCAGCAGACAAGCCTATACTTTCTTTCACACTTATATTAGGTATATCATAATGGATCTAATAAGAATACAACAAGGCGTCGACAGTGCCGCCTGCTGTTCAGCGACAGCCATTTTATATCACTGCGACGGCCATTTTATATCACTGCACAAGATTTCAAACTTTTTGCTGATTTATACTTTCGCGGACTTCCAATCTGCGAAAACCGCGAAAGTTTAGGCCCGCAAAAATTAGAGCACGTACGGTAGATAATTTATATAATATACTAATTACATTATAATTATATATTATTGTTATTATTTTAATGATGTTAACCTGAACGAGCCAAACATAGATGGGATGTACATTGGTCGTGTCTGTGGATGGCTTGATATATGTGTTGTACATTCAGCCGACAAAGTTTTCATGTTTTTATTTTCTTGGCTGCATAGCAGAACCTTTGGTGACAAGTCCTGAGATTCTTTCTGCTCTTTATATTATTACTTTTTGGCTCAAACTGACCGAACCAATCAAAATGGTGCTCCTACGGCCATGTGTATGTACTAACCTGTTATTATTATCTCATCCTGCCATCTTTCAATCATCTTCACACTGCACCTCTACTCAGTTGTAGAACAAAGAATATATATCATTAATGCTTCAAACGACAAGGTTGACCTGGAGAATGGAGCCACCCTCACAATAACTCCAACAAAAACATATGACATTTGGTGTTCTGATACACGCTATGTCAAGGATTGGTACAGAGTACGTGATGACAGTTCAATATCAAGATATTGGGAATATACCACTAAGGGAAGTACACCAGACGTGTATGCAACAAACCCTGGAGGTCATGCACTAGCATTGCATGTTAAATCTTTCAAATTAACTGACAGTGAAGAGTATGAATGCAGGCTCCGGTCAGGTCGCTTAGCAACTCTGTCAGTATTTCTCAGTGAGTTTGCAAGCTCTCTGTGTTTTGAGTATTTATCATGTACCTTAAGGGCTTTTAGTGGGAATTGAATTTAGCGTTTTGCAATTGCCAAGATTTATCGGGTACTAAATTTAGTGTTTTCAAGAAAATTTTGAAAATTATGGTGCTAATATTGTACTAATATTTACCATAGGTTATTTATTAATTGATGATGTGCAATTTTGCGGGTACTTGATGATCCTTTCTGTTTAATGCTGTAACTTATTTTATTTTCACAAATCTGATTATTATAACCACTAGTCTGTACAGACATAACAATCAATTTAAATGACTTCCTGCCCCCCCAAGCAGCAGAATGGCACTATTCTTATAAGAAGCCATGTTATTCATTCTTCTGGTTGAAAATGGCCGCCACAATCCAGTTTAGTCTCAAGTACAGTTTGGTCCTTGGTAGTTAAAGAAAGCTTCTTACCAGGTAATTACAACTGCAAAGTACCTATTAATAATAGTTAGAAATGTGGAAGAACTTCTATAAATATTAAACATTCTGTCGGGTATCTGTAACTTGTAAACGTTTTAGTACTGATTGTCATTTATATTCTTGCCTTGCAGATCATTTTACTGGAGATATTTAAGAATTATTCGACCATTATCATGAATAAAAAGAGTGATTTGTTGCACGAATTAACATTGGCAAGTCTAATTTTTGGCGAGTACTATAATATTATGTTTAGCGGGGACAAATTATAGCGATCTACTGGTAGGTTGCCAAATTGGCTAAATTCAAGACCCGCTAATAATAGTGCCCTCAAGGTATATAATAGGAGGATACTCTTCCTTGGTGCATGAGCATAAAGTATACCAAACACTTCCTAATAAGACTTCTGCAGTGTGTTGACCAACATCAGTATTTTAGGATTATCACGTTCAACTTGATTCTATCGGTAGCACTAATTAAGTGCTGACACTCATCGGTAATGCTGAATAACCCACATAATATATATGTATATTAATCTGTTATCATATAATGTCACACTAATTATATATATACTTACGTATACCCACCACCTTTTTATTTCATGTGAAAATATATCTGCATGCAGTACAATTGCTCAAAATGGGCAAAATTGTGTGTAAATTGCTGCATTTACTATTCTGCCAGGTATACAGCATACATTTTACCAGTTAGTCTAAGTGTATGAAATGTCAACTGCATGTACATGACATATTACTGTGATCTGATTAATTTAGAACACTTAGTCTCGAATTGTATGTGAAATACCACCACTTTTTAAGTTAGATTCCACTCCAGCTGCCACACCAATGCCACCATAATAGTGCCAACCCTGCTTTATAGATACAACTTGCTTCTTGACAATGTGTATTACGTACGTAAGGCTCTGTTCATGCAGTGACTATATACTGCACAACAAGCAGTAAGGGGGCATTTCTGTGGCTTCACACAATGTAATCAATTTGCATCTCATTATAGAGTTGTGATCAGGTGCAGATTGCGTGACTATTAAAGATGCAGTTTGATTATTCAGCAAGCCAAGTAGAACAACCGCATATTTAAGTTCCAAAAGACTTCAGGTCTGCATTTTCTTCGATATTTTAACGCACACTTGATCTCTTTTGTCAAATTGCACTTCGAATTGACCACAGCCTAAATGTGCGAAAATCCGTATATTTTTACAGATAATAGTTACCTGACGTCCATGTGACCACAAATGGAAGACAAGTTCTTTAGACCACCGGTTTTCTTTCGAAAAGGCGGAGTTGTAAACGGTACTCTTTAGCTTAAAGTTTGTAAGTTTGTACGCTTGTTAACAAAGGGTAAAACTAACTTTTCACCGTCGGGGATTATGATAGCTCCTACCTTTGGTTTTATGTGCACGTGTTTGTAATTTTCTTCCCTCAAAAAACTACAATAAGCTGTACATCTCAGGAACAAAGAAGTATGTCAAAATCCCACACGGTAAAAAGTTGGATACGGATCCTAGGAACCTTTCTAGGTAAAAATCATAGTAATTTGCTGTCGTTTAGAACTCCGCCTTTTTGACTAAAGCCGAATTTCTATGGTTTGGATATTGTTCTTATTTACCGTTTGAAAAATGAGTTATCAGCAATCGGAAAAGTAAAGTAGAAATGCTTCGGTAGTATTCTAGCTATTCATTTTTGTTGTTTACACTTCATGTAGAGAGAAAATTAGGGTGTGTTTACGACCGACTGTTTTGGCGGCCATCTTGTCTCGGGCTTGATAACTTACCTGCGTAGTGAGAATTACCTCTTCTCTTATAATTAGCTCCAGCTCCCACACCACCACCACCACACCCTAAGGTTCAAGGTGTCACTGTTACTAGAACTGTACAAGGTTCATCTCCAGCTTTAAATGTGTCATGGAGTGAAGTCAGTGGAAGTGGTATCACCTACACTGTATGTTACAGTACAACTAGTGGAACACGATCTAATCCTCCACCTAAACCTAATGCTAGCTGTGATACTAAAACCACTGGTACATCTACCACACTGCGTCGACTTCGTAAAGGAATAACCTACTACATCTGGGTGGTAGCTATGTCATCAGGTGGACAAGGACCATACAGTGACAGAAGACAAGAGAGAACTTATGGCTGTAAGTAAAGGTTTTATACTGATGCACAGAAACACTAATTAAAACTGTCTTTTATCACACAACTATACCTGCATGACGGTTGGTTCATTAGCTTTTTATATGTAACTAACCGGCTGCTTTCTACATGTCAAAATTTCTTTGCCTGTTTATAAATTGCTTCATGACTCATTTGCAGTGATTGTCTGAACAAATCAGAGACATGCATATGATATATAATATTATTAATCTAATATGCCTCTCTTGCTCCACAGATGCCCCTCCTCCTCGCACTGTAACAGCCACTCCCCTGTCTATACCTGGAAAGATCAGAGTATCCTGGACTCCACCCACACCTCCCAATGGGTCCACTATTACTGGATACTCCATACAGTACAGAATAGGAAGTAGTGGGGATTACACCACTGCTACTGATCCTGGTAGTGGGTCAACTAGCACTACCATCAGTGGTCTACAACTAGGTAGGACATACCAAGTGAGAGTGGGGACAAGAACACAACTTGGGGTTGGAATAAACAGTTACAGAACTGTAAGAGTTACAACATATAACTGTGAGTTTGCCTCACCAATTTACCTGTTGTTTCTGCGATGGTCACTGCATGTCATTTTGTTAGGATTTAAGTGTCCTAAACAACTCTAACACTTATGAAATACATTGTGATAATTTGCCCACGTTCAATTGTGACTTCTGCTACAGCCATTCCTGCTGCTTCTTTCTATCTGCCATACATTAAGCTAAAGTGTAAACTCATCAGTAGTGTGGATCTAGACCTTATCTGCATATTACATCCATACAGCAGCAATACAGCAATTTCGTACTGCATGAATCATGAGTGCCTATAACTCGCTGTCAGCTTATACTTACAAAATCATCATAATGCATGAATACCACTGTCTCTGTAATGCTCCTTAAATAGCATCCAAAGAAAGGTGCCCTAACTGTCATTGAATTTTTTAACCACGTCAAAGCCAACCTCCTCCAAAAAGGAGTGAACACAATTATTAAATCATCATAGCCAAGAAATTTTCTATGGGTATATACTCAATACGCAGGTATAACATGTGCATATTCTGTAAACAGAGGGGCGTTGTGTGGTTTACAAAGGAATTTGATTCAAAATTTACACGTTTTACTAATGTACGTGCGTTAGTCACGTGAATGTTTATGAAGTCGGCTTGAAATATAGGCCTTCTCTTTCTCAAACCGAAGTGAATTGTATCGAATATCGCAATAGTCTGCACATTTTGTGTTTTCAAAACGTTCTCATAGTTATTCGTTCGTGCTAGAAGAAATATCAATGTCACCGATCATTACCATTGCTTGGTGACGTCATCATATCGCGTGACCGCCTTGTGACAAACGGCGAGAGAGAGACTTTTGCAACGAGTGAATTTCTTTCGAAAACCCGGTCATCTAAACGGTTGTGTAGAGAAGCCATGTCGCGGGAGTTGGATCACAACAGGTAAAACTAAATTTTCACCGCTGTCGATTTTGATAGCATGCTCCATTCCCGACATGTGCACAAGTTTGTGGTTTTACTCTGTGTCAAAAACAACATTTTGATGCACATCTCAGGAACGAAAGAGAATGGTAAGTTCGACCACGGTGAAAATTTAGATATTGATGTTAGAAAGGTCTTGACAAAGTATGGCTGTTCTAAACGATGGTTTACATGACCGGGTTTTTCGCTAAAGTTATTTTTAAGGTCCGAATCTGTGGTCGTTTTTTCGGCTTTGCGAAGTATTAACAACAAAGTTAAGTGAACTGTTGTAGCATTAAATAGTCATATCGATGTTTTACATGCTTTTTGTATTCCATAAATACACTGAACGCAAGAAAAGTGGGGGTTGATTTCAGCCGACTTTAGGGCGGCCATTTTGGTAATAGTGCACATGTGCACATGTCACACCTGCGTACAGTAACTGCAGATTCTCTTCAGAAACTATTTAGCATTCAAATAGTTACTGCTCTGGTGAATTCTTGAACTACAGAACATATTTGTGCCCAAAGTCCCCAGAACAGATGTTATAATGGTTATGTACAACATAGGCACTAGGGCTGTGTAACAGATATAATGCACCATTCAGTCAAAGGACTCAGCCGATTATACATATCCCATGCATGCAGACCTCGTGCCTGTGTCTTAACCATCTGTAGACATTATTATAACTTTTTCTATGTAATTGGCTCCACAGATTCCCCAACTCCTCGTACTGTAACAGCCGACCCGCTGTCTGAACCTGGAAAGATCAGAGTATCCTGGACTCCACCCACACCTCCCACTGGGTCCACCATTACTGGATACTCCATACAGTACAGAATAGGAAGTAGTGAGGCTTACACCAATGCTTCTGATCCTGGTAGTGGGTCAACCAACACCACCATCACTGCTCTGCAACTTGGTAGGACATACCAAGTGAGAGTGGGGGCAAAAACAGAAATTGGAGTTGGACCAAGCAATTACAAAGCTACACAAGTTACAACATACAACTGTGAGTTTGCCTCACCAATTTACCTAGCTGTTGTTTCTGTGATTGTCACTGCATGTAATTTTGCTAGGATTTAAGTGTCCTAAACAACTCACACACTTACAATATGCGTTGTTATAATTTGCCCACGTTCAATTGTTACTTCTGCTACAGCCATTCCTGCTGATTCTTTCTATCTGCCATGCATTGAGCTAAAATGTAAACTCATCAGTAGTGTGGTTCTAGACCTTACACTTGTGGGACATGTCTGCACTAATTGAGAGGTGTGAAAATTTTGGTTTTTTACTTCTGTTCTACACTTGTAGTAGATCCAGAGTGTCAAACAAGGGGCTAAGATGTAGCTAGACACCGATGTACGGACGATTACCCTTTTGGAAGGCTTGCTTTAATTGCAAAGAAGCTACTGAATTTTAAAAAATAAATGTTTTCCAAACCCCTACGAAAAAGTGAAACGCTTTGGGTGCTACAAGGAGGAACACTTCCAAGACTATTTTTTCACATAAATCACTATAATATAATATGACAAAACATATACTAACTTTTCCATGCAGGTGAATTTGTCCATTCCTCTCCAAAGCCGAGATCTGAAAAATTGGCCCTCAAAGGCAAAATTCGAGCTCCTGTAATTTTGGACTGGAACAAAAGTTCTCTTGGAGCCACATGGAAAAGTTGTATATTTCAAATGGCTCAAAGTTGATACCAAGAAACTCTCTCCATTTTGTTCCCTTGCATAGCACCCAGCCAAGAACAAGTATTCAGAAGAACATCGAGTTAGGTCACATGCTAGCATGTGACAGAGCAACCGTGATGACAGAAAATGTCACTAAACATGGATTTGACATTCGCATATGCCCGAATATTAGCCTAAATCACAAACTACGTTACTAATAAATTGTAGGCACCAAAAGATTACATTTTATCACTATGCAAACTGTGGAGCACTATCATAACAAACGCATCTGGACATGTCCAACATGCGTACCCACTTATGCATCCATTACCACAGAAACAGCATCATAATACAGCAATTATGAACTGCGTGGATCATAAGTGCCTATAACATGTTGTCAGCTTATACTTACAAAGCCGTCATAATGTATGATTTCAAGCAAGTACCATATAACAGGTAATTCTTATGGGGCAAATTTTCTTGACTCATAAAAATGTACTTATTCGTGGTCAAAAATTTGTAGTTCACACCAGAAAGGAATTATAACTTCAAGAAAATGACTACTTCCTTCAAAGTTGAAGCCGTGATAAGAGGCTACCATGAGTACAAAGACATTTGGGGAGTTGAAGTTGCTGATAAAATTCAGTGCCAAAAGGAAAAGTAAATCATTACAATTTTTGCATACTGGTAAATGTACCAACTTCCTTGTTGGCAGCGATGACGGGACTGTTTGCATTAAAGGTCCACTGGGATTGGGTAAGTTGCTGCTATTGCCTTTCTTTAAGCTCTTCAATAAGGATATACTAAGTTCGAGAGACTACCATCTTGATTTCTTCGTAAATTCTTCAGATTCGTACCACTTGTAGTGCAAAGAGCCACGTGTGTTACTGAATTCCGTGTCTGCGTAAAATTTAATATTTCGTGGCTCCCTCCCCAACCTCAAACCCACATTTTTTTTTTACCCCACGAATATTACCAGTATTACAGTAACAGTTACTGTAGATTCTCTTCAGAAATTTGATACTTAGCATTTATATACATAGTTACTGCTTTGGAAAATTTTGGTAGTGCAGAACATGTTTGTGCCGAAGTCCCCAGAACAGATGCTATAATTATACGTATAATGGTTACGTACGACACAGCTCAAGTTGTGCAACATATTTAATGCACCATTCAATCAAAGGCTTTATATCCAATTGTATCCCATGCATGTGCAGGGCTCAAATTTAAGGATTTTTTCAAGTTGTCCATTGGGCAACTTGGTAAAAATTTTTGGTAGCCGGTGCAAATTTTAGGTTGTCCAAGCAATTTACACAAACGCAGATTATATATACATATGTCCTATGTTCACAGCATGACTTCTATTTTAGTCTCTATAGCCGCTAGGCCTGTACTTTCCTTCCATCTGTGAGGAAAAATTCCTTGTTGATGGAAAGGAAGAGTGCGGGACTAGCAGCTAGACTAGGCTGCCATTTTGTCAAGTCGATATTGAAAGTTAAGCAGCCTTGAATAGTACCGGCTAAGTTCCATGCAGGTTGAAAGGATTCCATAAATCGTAGCAGGCCTCTCAGAACCATTTCAAAAGTGGTAAGGCCATTGATTCTAAGCTGCTGTATCTAATAGAAACTTTTTTTTTCAGCTAAATAAAGTGGAATATCTGACTACCTCAGTAGACTGATGTGATGCTGAGTGACGTCATGATAAAATGGCGGAAAAACACATGATTTTTGGCAATTACAGGGGTTGGGAACTGGATCCTGGGAGATCAAACACATTTTTTTCTTAAAAAATATGGTTTAGCTAGCAAGATAACCATATTAGGAAGGTATTTTTTGCATCTCTGCATGTACCTGCAAAACTTACCCGCATATTGTGTCAGCTACTGTGGTTATCCAGTGGGCAACCTAGTACTGTACCCAATTTCTAGTTGTCTGAGGGAGTTTTTAGTCGTCTCTAAAGACCGGACGACTGTTAAATTTGAGCCCTGATGTGGCCACTAGTGCCTGTGTCTTAACCATCAGTAGACATTACTATAACTGTTTCTATATATTTGCTCCACAGATGCCCCTCCTCCTCCCAATGTAACAGCCACTCCCCTGTCTAAACATGGAAAAATCAGAGTATCCTGGACTCCACCCACACCTCCCACTGGGTCCACCATTACTGGATACTCCATACAGTACAGAATAGGAAGTAGTGGGGCTTACACCAATGCTACTGATCGTGGTAGTGGGTCAACTAGCACTACCATCAGTGGTCTACAACTTGGTAGGAGATACCAAGTGAGAGTGGGGACAAGAACAGAAATTGGAGTGACAGCAACCAGCTATTGGATATCACAGGTTACCACATACAATGGTGAGATTTTTTACATCAATAAATTTGTGTAAGGTTAACGTTCTTGTTCATACATAAACTATGAAGGTGTATGATGTGTGTGGAGGTCTGACTTGATCCACTGCATTAGAAAGTGATAAAGATTGCAACATTTTTGGTTCAAATTCAAGTCAATGACAAAATTTTCAAATTTATACTCACTGAAGTCGTTTCATCTCAATCCGCAGAAAATTAGCCATGCATTTGATGATTTATGGTCACTAAGTACATGCTGTAGGCATTGTATTAGTGGACTGTATTGCTCTATTATGCAACAAATGTTTTTGTATAGTTCCTGGTAACATCTCAGAACTCTCTATTCAATCCTCTGAATCTCAAAACAATCGGATATCTCTGACTGTAACATGGAGTGGACCACAAAGTGATGTTCCCATTACAAGATATGAAGGTAACTACAGGACACTGCCCTTAGGAAATTGGAGTAGAACCTTTTCAAATGCAACCAGACAGCATATCTACAGGAATCTTCTTACTGGTAGAAATTATGAAGTTAGAGTAAGAGCAGTATCAGCCATTGGAAATGGAATGTATGCTAAAGCTACAACATCACGTCAGTTATGTATCACAATGAGTTATACTAAATTGGATTTGGCACTATAAAATGTACCATTTCTCGTGTTTGTGTATAATCATGCAGAGTAGACATTAAACTTGTCAATGCATTATTTTTGTCCATAATATTATACTATATTATAATTATGAGTTTGCAATCTGTTGGTTCATGTTTATTCATTTTTTTTCCTAATTCCACACAATATTGTATAGTTCCAACCATTTCATCATTAAGAGTACTCAACTCTACAAGCCATCTTAAAATAGCATGGACAAGTAGTCGAGCAAACAATATTATGTTGCACTACTGGACTGCTGACGCACACACACAAAACACCATCTCCACTATTTCATCACCTTATAACATTACCAAGCTGGAATCAAATACTCACTATAAGGTGCAACTCATTGCTGAAAACGAAGAGGGAACTGCTAAAAGTCCTGTATTGGATGGATGCACAACTCCAGAAGGTAAACATTTGTATAATATTATGTATGATGTACGTATGTTCAATAAAGGTTTTAATACTTAGTCTAAATTTGTGTGAACCAGTTATCTATTGAATCAGTTATCAAATATGTATTTCTTTGACCCATATTCAAGTAGGCCCTGTTTGTGATATAATAATATTATATACCTGTACATGGTAGAATGTTTTAAACTTTATAACTACTTCATAGTAAACCCCTGTGAATATTTAGAACCATCCGCCATTGGTATTTCTACGTTATCTTCAACATCCATCAAAGTACAATGGACTCCACCTCCAAACAGTGACCGACTACCTCTCACCTACCATGTCAACTACACTGGAATGAGTAGATCTACTACATCCACTACTCTGACCCTCACTGGTCTTCATCCATATGAAGAGTACACCATATCAGTACAAGCTGGTAACGATGGAGGACTAAGTGCACCTGTGACTGGTACTGCTAGGACATACAGTGATGGTGAGTAAATGATACAAGCCAAGTTTGTTAAGTAGAATTCTGTTGCCCAAGCAAGTAAACTAAGTACGATTTACTGTAACCCTAAATTCATTCAAACAGAGCCATATTCACCACCTACCGCAATGCAAGGCCATATTAAAAGAGGATCACGATGGTGTCTTGTTCGTTGGAAAATACCAGAAGAAAGTGGCAGAAATGGAATAATTACTCAATACATCATTGAACTAAGCATTGCCAATAGCAATGTACAGAACATCACTCACAAACTGGAGCACCCCACCTTCAGTTCTCCTGACAATGTGACACACAACCTCACCAACCTCACTCCTTACACAAAATACAAGTGGAAAGTTGCAGCTGCTACTGTGAATGGAACAGGACCTTTTTCCCCAACTGCAGGGGATTTTCGGACACGTCAAGATGGTAAGTTCAATTTGCTCCGTAAGTATATACCAAGTTTACTAATATTATACTCCTGTTCCAGGATAGTAAGATCTTATTTTGTCCCCTATATCTATACAAACTACGTAAGTCTGTCCACAGGCTAATTGAAATTATATGATATGAAGTGTAACTGATTTTGTCTTCCTTTCGAGGTACATACCTAGCAAGTTCTACTGTAGACAGAGTGCTGTATGTATTCTAAATTTTACGTGACATACATACATGTACTACTGTATATGTGCGAGGATGTTTCTAAATACTTTGTGTACTTTCGTTGTAACTTTCCAGTTCCAGGACCAGTATATGGACTATCGTATAGAGTAATTTCAAATGAAAGTGTAAACATCACCTGGAGTATACCAATGGAGCCCAATGGTGACATCAAAGGGTATAATATCAGCTATAGAGAAATAGAAGGGGATGCAAGTGAGAAATTTGAACTGGGTCCTGATAATTATCACAAAGTAGTTGAATCTCTGGGTGAGTTTTACTTAGTTCGTGCCTGTACTATATATGCATGTTAATGTACAGTACTACTTGGTGTTGTCATAATAATATAGTAAAGAATGGCAATTACCTACAAGCTGCACACGATGGTTAACGATTTTCATAATTAATTTTTGGAGAAATTAAAATATTAGATTATTATTATTATATTATTTTTTCTTATTGAATGGGACATGACAATGAACATGCGGTCTATATTAAAACTTAAAGTTCATTCTAAGACAGTGTATTGCAATTATCATATAAAAGGTAATTATACTGTAAATGTTGTACATCTTACATGTTCACTGTACAAGGTGTGTGTACATTGTTGCTGAAACGTAGCTCTTATCTTCATGACCTTGTCACCTCTAGAAATACACACTCCTTATGAAGTGACAGTTACGGCAAATACAACAGTAGGAACTGGTGTGTCAGTGCTCCAAGTGGTCTTCAGTGAGCAAGGAGGTGAGCATATCGTATGTACCTAGATCGATGGAGATTCTATATTTATTCTGTAACATGTAGTAATGTGACGCTAATGAATACAGTGTATATTATATCAAGTAAAAACAGTCACTGTGATTAACACAAAAAATATCTTGCATGTTTTTCCCTCGCTTACAGTGCCAACCAAACCTGTTGAGAATGTAACAGCCTCCAGAGTGGATAGCGGAAGAGTGAGCATTTCCTGGATACCTCTGTCCCTAGTTGAAGCAAGGGGATTCCCCCAGTACACCGTCTCCTACATGTCAGCTAGTGGTGTCATGGAAAGTGTCAATACATCTAAATCAAGTGTCATCATTTATGGACTAAGTCAGCATAAAGCATATACCTTTACTATTCGAGTCTCGACTGAGAATGGGACCGGAAAAACAACAGCTCAAGGTCAGTTTGATCTATTTGTGTATGGCTCATGATCTACGTATATGTTGTGAGTCCATTTCTGATATTTAGACATTGGAACTTTCTTCTTTGTCTCATTTGGTGCGCACACACACACACGCGCACATACACACACACACACACACACACACACACACACACACACACACACACACACACACACACACACACAGTCACACAACACACACACACACAACACATGCACATAGCACACACACAACACGCACGCGCGCACACACACACACATACACACACACGTCACACACACAAACACACAACACACACTTATTTATACAAGGAAACAACCTCCACTGCATGTTCATTAATTTTGTTCTGCAGTAACATTACCTGGAGATGAACTGGCTACAGAAGGAGGTGGCCCAGCAGGTGCAGTGGCGGCTGCTGTTACACTTTTCTTGATCATTATCATTGCTGTCATTATAGCCATATGCATAGTAGTTTACTGCAGGTATGGAAGTAACTAAGTACAGCTTCATACACACACACACACACACACACACACACACACACACACACACACACACACACACACACACACACACACACACACACACAAACACACACACACACACACACACACACACACACACACACACACACACACACACACACACACACACACATGCACAATACAATGTTGACCCATCATGGCTTGACTGCGTTCCGGTTTATATAAATGGGCCTATACATCATTGGCAACAGTACTATGCAACATTAAATTTTACTCACTTACATTCTTATGATCACAAAGGAGACATCAGAAAGCAGCAGCAGGAGCATCAGCCATGATCCCTGTCCACTGTGAAAAGAAAGGGGATAATGAGTACACACTTGGGATAGACAGTGGTAGAAAGGGTGATGTTACAAGCATTTTGGGCGAAATCCCAGGTACGTAAATAACATTCATGGCTTATCTCCCCGCATTTTGAGAAAACCCCAGAGCTGGTTTTGTATGCAATGCATATTTCCACCAAACATAATGAGATTGACACTGCGAGAAGACTAGCTTTAAGAGTACCTGTTTATATGAGAACCTATGAACAAAGACCACCTGTCTGTGGAGACATAGGTACACCCATGCATTATTACACACACCTCCTCATGCAGTGACATGCAGTTTTATGTATAGGGATCACCTGCCTGAGGAGATCGACTTGAAACTTATGTCAATTGACACCTTTACTTTGACAGTTACCATCATTTCTCATGTTACATAACTGCACATTGCTTTGCTTAGTAATGGCTGATCGTGCTCAAAAACTCATAGCAAGGAAAAGTTTCCTT
>CAUJGJ010000242.1:1165000-1190000 GCA_963170055.1 Halisarca cf. caerulea | reverse complement strand
TGCACTGTACACACTACAAGAATATGCAGTGCTTATCATATTTTAAATGATTTGTTCCAGTTTTCTTGCAAACAATGAACAGATGTATTGCATACTACAGTATACTGTATTGCACTACGGCATGCACCCCACTTCACAAGGGAGGAACTAGTTTATATAGCAAGGTAGCCTGCCTCCGCTAGCACCCTGCATGCAGAAAATAAACACTTTTCTCATCCATGAAGGATTTGCAGAACGGGTTAGCATGTTAGACTAGGGAAATCCGTACAGCTCTTGGCCAATTTATATTATACAAGACTATCAATCAAATTCGTCCACAGAAAAAGTGTCACCAATACTGGGAGGATGAGCTGCTCAAACCCTACGAACCTGGTAGAGGACTGGAGGTAACTGTCACTAGTGTCAAGGGATACGCCAACTACGAAGTCAGGGAGATAACATTGAGCAATGTAAGTCATGCATACATAGTGCTGACTCAGCACCATGGCTAATACATGCTGTGGGCTAGTTGTAGTGGTGGAACAGTGAAAACTAGGATTGTTTGTCCTGAGAGAAGGGGATCCTGCACGAGACAAAATTAGTGGAACCAACAGTACATTCATGTGTACTGTAAACACGGATATATACATTTATTAATAAGCATGTATAGTGGGACCTCCGAATGAAGGACACTTTATATTTGGGGACGACATGAATTCAGCTGATGTGTTCTTTGTAGAGAGGTTGTCCTCTTTCAGAGATTCAATATGCATTGAACCAATTTTATTTGGGCCAAAAGTTGTGTCCTTTGTGGAGAGGTTTATTATACTGTGTCGTTATTGGGAGAGTCCACTATCAGAGGTTTCACTGTATAGTGTTTGTACATTACATAGATTTATGTGCATGTAGTGCTTATTGGAGAGAACTAGAGGAACTACCCTGCGTCGCAAAATTTTCACTATCGTAAATTTTTGTGGATTACGTGAGTAGGATGGATCGGGTTGTGAAATTTTGTTCCGCAAATTTTATATTCGTGTAATATTATGAAAAGTCATAAAAATAATAATAATAATAATAATAATATTATGGCTGTCGTCCAGTACTGGGGATTACTCGTCGATTAGGTAACCTCATCAAATAACAAAAATGCTGACTAAAAAATCTTTGTTGACCCTTGACCTACGGCATCTTCAGCAGTGCTCACTACAAAATGATTGTGCGAGTTTCCCGCTTGTTGCTCACAAACCAGGGTTAGGCCATCTATACTTCACGACAAACATGGATAACTCAAAATTTTAAGCATTGTCTCCTTCCATGTTGCGCTTTAGTTGACAACTATTGCATTTGCACCACATGTGTATGTGAAAGATGTTGTGCAACGTCCCATCCCCTTGGATGTACTCTTCAACAGTGCAAATGAGTATTACGATGATGATATATTGTTAGGCTATTGTACAACAGAGAGCTGCAGTCGTGAAAATGAAACTCGCGAAAATTTATGCCTATCTTCCTGGAACAGGATTCACAAAATTAAGTGATCTCGAAAATTTTGCGATGTAGGGTATGACTCTTTAATGTCTATATAACCCATAGTAGAAGCCTGCTAATATCTGTGTATATGCGTGAAAACTAGAATATTGCAGACTACCTTCAAATTGGCTTTAATTGTTTCTGTGTACACTCTGACAGTCATTTTCTCACTGTATGACTCTGATTGCATGTATTGCAGTCTATTTCGATTGGTTTAACACCTTTTGCATTTCATTTAAGTTAACAGGCGTTTTGATTATTTAACGGATGTTTCATTGCAATTGAAAGACTGTATTCTCCAAATACATACAAAATAAAACAAATCAGTCAAATAAAATGAAACATCCATTGAACCAATTGAAGAAGACTGTATTATATCTGCATATACATGTACAGTCTGTCCCGTATGTACATATGACCTAAAGAACATGTACATGTTTGTTAGATTCTTCATTGATCGATGCACAGTGATAGTTTACATGCATAGTTTACATTTCCATGACATCTCTGTGCCATTCATGTAATACAAAATTAATGTGTACTCGATCCTATCAAACTCAATCACCTATAGAACCATGTAGTATAATACTATTATTGTAGTGGCTGTAGAAATACATAGTGCCTTGTATGTTTCAACTTTGCTCTTGGCTCTCTGCAGCCAAGTAGTGGACGCACAAAACCTCACAAGCTGAAGCAGTTCCATTACACTGGATGGCCGGATCACGGAGTTCCTACACATCCTTCTTCTCTGGTGAAGTTTGCGCAGCAAGTGAGGAGGGAGTACATGGACAGTACAGCTCCTTTGCTTGTGCACTGCAGGTGGGTGTGATGCATGGAGTAGGAGTGGGTGCATGCATGAGTGCATAGAAAATACACATGCATGCATCACAGTTGAACCCTCTAAATTGAACCCTCGGAAATTTGGAACCTGTTCTAATCCTTCTACAAAATCAGGTAACGTTCGATGTATTTACTGTACATACAGAACCTCACTATGATAATACATAATGCTCTGCTACGTGCCTGTAAACCTTCAACTATATGCACACAATACATGCTCATATTAACAGAGTTTCGCTGTATGAAGCCTCTCTAATCTGACACTCAATGGGACTGAAAATAAGTGTCAGATTAGGAGGTAGGTTGTCGGATTACAAAGTGGCTCTTACCATACTTTAATATGGTGACTGTACCTCCCACGATGGTCAGATTAGAGAGAATGTCGGATTATAGAGGTTTCACTGTATATTGATTGTTCAGTGGCAGTGGAATGTGTAAACTTTAGAGGGGCGTTGTATGATACACGTAGCAATTGAATGCATATTATTATCCTTCAATACTGCTTGAGAGGCAGCATCGAACTGTTTTTCACATTTGGGGGCTTATTCAGTATTTATTGCGGGAATTTCTATTGTTAAGTCATAGCAATGTGTATTATTACATAAGAAATTAGGGGGGAGGTGCCCCTCAGCTGAAATTGGGGGGGGGGGGGAGGGGGGGTGAATCTTCAGCTAAAATTTAGGGGGCTACACCTGGTACAGTGCTCTGTAATCTGATAGCTCTATATTTGACATTCTCTCTAATCTGACCGTGCATCTGATGCATGAGGTACAGTCACAACAACAACTTCCTAATCCGACAACTTCCTGACCAGACACATTTTAGAAGTCCTTTTGAGTATTTTTCAGATTGGACTGAATTCCGTATAGTACTGTAAAATATATATAATATTCCTTAGGCTAGTAGTCTTACATCCAGCTGAGTTTCATAGGTTTTATGGTGAGTAAGAAGAACATGGTACATATACACTTTGAAGATTTGGCTGTCTTGTCACATAGCCCATATCTGATGTACACATGTAGTGCTGGTGTTGGTCGAACTGGTACTTTCATCACCATTGATGCGATGCTGGAGAGATTGCAAGAGAAAGACAATTTGAATATCTACCAGTTTGTGACTGCAATGAGAACAAGAAGGACCTTCATGGTACAGACAATGGTAAGTGAATGTATGTACATGAAATACATAGCTAAACAGCATGCTTGCTCATGTACATGTGCATATATATGAACGCATGCGCACAAAGGAAACACGCACACACATGCAATCACACTCACGCACACATGCATACATTTACATGCACACACACGCACACACACGCACGCATGCACACACACACACACACGCGCGCGCGCGCGCGCGCGCGCACGTACACACACACACACACACACACACACACACACACACACACACACATACGACCACACACAATATTATTGTGTGTTTAATAAAATTCAATTTTACTCACTGCATTTGTGAACTCCCACAGGAACAATATGCCTTCATCCACGATGCCCTGTGTGATTACCTTATGTGTGGGGACACATCAGTCGCAGCTCACGAGCTGAGAATGGAAATACAGAGCCTGCATCAGGCAGATGCAAAAACGAGAAAGAGCGGATTTCGGCAACAGTTTGAGGTACAGTGGAATCTCTATAATCCGGCACTTCCATAATCCAGCATCCTTCCAATCCAACCATTGCATGAGGTACTGTCAACATATGGAAGCTGGCTTAAAATTCACTCCATAATCTAACAAACTCCATCATTATATTCAAGTCTCATTGGGTGTTGGATTAGAGAGCTAGGTTTCTACATAAGGCTGCATATGCTAGTGACATGCAGGATAGTACTGTACATGGGCCTCTGTACTAGTGCATGTACTGCTGCTGTAGCCATTAATGTTTTTACTACCCTTTAGAAAGTTTGAACAGTTTTTGTAATTTAACGTCTCTTCCGTCAACTTTGGTGAAGTGATATTTCTGTAAGCTAGTCAGCAACTTATACCGTACTGTCCGAAATTTTCACAAGATGTATATTTCGCAAATCACTTGGAAATCGACTGTTCGCGTTTTTATTTCACGAATGCGTGGAGGCTATTAGTCTAGGAAGCCAGGCCAAGCCAAAATTCACCAATAATATTTCGCGAATCCAAAACCATTCACGAAATTCGCAAAAATAAAGTCCCACAAAAATTTCGGACAGTAGGGTGATCGAACCTCTATTCTTCCTCTATACTTCGACAATCTTACAAGGCACAGTTACCATTATACTGTGCATGGAACCCGTCTGTTTTGGACACCTTTCTTGGACGAGAAAGGACTATCCTGATTATATATTGAGGTGTCCTCATTTCAGGAGTTGGAGATGTACTATGTATTTGTTTGCTTTCAAGGATTGATCATACAATTGTAATGTACTTTGTTTGGATCCTTATAGTTTCCATTTTCGTTGGGTACGCTTTGTTTAGCTGAAAGGAAGGTAGCTAAATATGTATCTTCACCAATTGTTTCAAGTTTCCACAAACTTAATGAAAACCAAGAACCGCCTAGAGGGTTGAGTTCAATTACTAGATCTTGCTGGTTCACTCCTCAGAGATCAACATACCAACTACGCCTGTAGGATAAATGAACTAACACAATTCCATTCGTTGGGAGAAGCAAATGCTTGGAAAGCATGCGAGGAACTATCGTTGCACAATCTGCAGTCAGAGACTACAAATTCTTTTTATGTGTGAAAATTTATGACCCCCAATAATGAGGCTATCTGTGAAATTTTCGTACCACACAAATTCCCTGACATATACGGTATATATTATGCAAATAATAGCATGCAGTCTCCGCAGACAGGTAGACAGGGTAATACTAAGTACAGAGGTACATTAGAGTAACTGAACATATAAGATAGTTCATGCACGGACCAACCTGCAGTGATAGGGTAGTATTGCTTCACCAGGTCTTGATATATTTGTGGCATATAATTGAATATTTGGAGTCATTATTCCAAGGGGAACAGGGGTAACGGGGGCCTTAAATGTGTTCCCTGAGCAGTATAGTAAATAGTACACGTATGTATGTATGTATGTGTGTATAGTGCAAATTAACATGGATACGTACATACGTATGTGCATACATAATGCATGTATGCATGTATACGTACACACATGTGTATGTATACTTGAGAACAGTGAGGGGAGGAGCAATGAGGATAGTGTGGCACTGATACTGGACAAAGCATGTTGGTATTTCATGGGGATGTGGGCCAACCGATTTCAATGAATTTCCTATGATTTAGATGATTGATTATGGCATGTTTGTCAGATCGAACCCTGTTAATGTACACTCATGGGTAACAGTGTTGAACTGTTTGTGATGCTCTCTATCTGTATGCCTTATAGGGCAGTCTTGCCCTAATGCTATCATGCATGTGGCTAAATGCATTGATTGATTGATTGTACATACGTAGTGCACGTACATTTCATGGACGTAGGAACTGAAGTGTACTTTTAATCCCATAGCAGAATTACATGTGGTAATATCTACAGTAGCATGTGTTGAAATAGAAAAGAACATATACGGTAGTTCGTGGACCACCCAGCAGTGTTTTGGTGCATGGTGTTCATTGCACTGGACCCTGTTATACGAGTGGCCTATTCTACTCTCTACAGCTGCTTGATTCTGTTAGCAAGAAACCGGTGTCTGAGGATGAATCCTTTTCCAGAAAGGCTGCTGTTGTCAAGAAGAACAGGTACAAGGACAAGTTCCCATGTGAGTGAGATTGCTTCAGTGTACAGTGGAACCTCCGTATATAAAGGACATTTTGAGTGCAACACGTTATGCACCTACTTTGTTGGAAATTGTTAAAATGGACCTTATTGAGACAAAATACTCTCGATTGAGCAATCACAATTCCCACCTTGAATTTGAGTTCACTTTTATAAAAGTATTCCATCTATTAAAATTCATGTATTAGCATTTCAAAATGCAATCACAATAGTAGCCTGTACTGTAGCTACATGAAACCCTTGTATATAAATTTTTATTGGTCGTTAAAAGTCTCTGATATGCTGTTGACATACTAGTAGATGGACGATATATTCATCGACAATTTAATGTGAAGTCTAATACAACAATGCCTCTTTGATCCGACACCTCTGTAATCCAACATTCTCCCCAATCCAACTGTCTAATGAGGTATAGTCACCATTATTAAAGAATGCTAAGAATCACTCTGTAATCCAACAACGTACATCCTTATCCGTCACTTTCTCAAGTCCCATTGACTTGATCAGGATCAAGGTTGTCGGATTACAGAGCAATTTTTACCCTACATTAATATGGACTGGTGTCTGTACCTCTCCAAATAGTCATATTTGAGAGGATGTTGGTTTGTCGAGGTTTACCTATATAAGGCATTGGATAGTACAATCATAGCAGTGAATACATTCCTGTAACAAGCACACTTTGAGTGGTGTGCCAGTAGTCAAGCCTTATGACCTTTATGGATTTGTCAATGAATGACGTATTTGATCTGTACATGAATTTTCATTCAATTTGTCTACATAATCTTCACTGTACAGTGAAACCTCTGTAATAAGGACACCCCTGGGACCACAGTAAGCCATCCTGTACAGTGAAACCTCTGTAATAAGGACACCACTGGGACCACAGTAAGCTGTTCTTTATATGGAGGTGTCCTCATTTTGGAGGGTTTTAATGTACACATGTCACTTAAAGTGAGGGACTTTACATGGGACAGAGCAATGGTTCCTTTTCAAGGAGGTTTCATGCATTTCGGATTGGGCTCGGCTTGAGTTGTCCTTTAATAGAGGTTTCACTGTATTCCCTTATGAATCATACTTAATTCCTGATACATCTATGCTTTTCATTGCAATTTTGAATCTCAGGTTATCCAGTTTTTGTTCGCATACACAGACTCCAATTGCTATGTCCGTGCACCTGGTAAGGGACCCACTGGTGGAGCTGATTACATGAATGCAAGCTACATAGATGTGAGTAGAATATATCATTATATTACCTACAACTCGCTGAGTGTAGCTGTGCTACCTGTTGCCAATGTGTGTGTGTGTGTGTGTGTGTGTGTGTGTGTGTGTGTGTGTGTGTGTGTGTGTGTGTGCTGTGTGGGTGTGTTTGTGCATGCATGCGTGTATGAGTGCATGCATGTATGCATGTATGCATTTGTATGTATGAGTGCATGTGCACATGTGTATGTTTGCATGTGTCTACTTGTGTGCATGTGTGCACATGTGCACATGCATATATGTGTGCATGTAGTGTAAGTGTGTATATGTATGTATGTGAGCAGTGTCTGTAGTATGTATCCTTCTATATACTAATGTTCATCTCTCATTTCAGAGCTACTCAAGGAACAAGGCCTTCATAGCAGCTCAGGCTCCTCTGGAGAGCACAAAGAGTGATGTGTGGGAGATGATATGGCAGTACAGACCTTCCACAGTTGTTGTGCTGTGTGATTTTCAGAAAGAAAGACAGGTGCATTTTTCTCTGTATATATCTGTACTTATCAGCGCATACTGCAGCAAATATGTACATTAACCTTTATTTGGGGGGAATTTCCTTTTCATGTAGGAGGCATGCTCCAGGTTCTGGCCAGATGAACGTGAGAAAACGCTGAATGTTGGATTTCTGAAAGTGAACAACGAATGCACAGAGAAGGACACCACCTATGACATCACAAGACTTGAGGTCTTTGACAGCAGAAAGGTGAGTACATGGAGTAAAAGCTGCTATTCAGGACACTTGAAAATCTGGACACCTGTATAAACTGGACATTAGGTTGTGGTCCCAAATTCTTATACACACATGAATGACATATTGCGGCAACCCTGGAAAATCAGGACACTTCTGTAATCAGGACACTTTTGGTGGTCCCCAAGGTGTCCACAAAATACAGGTTCCACTGTACATTAAGCTGGCAAGATCGCTCTATATTTACAGTGTTATGTTATATTTGTAACCTGCACTTTCTCCGTGCAAATACATAATCACTACACATATATGCACAGTGGACGTACCGTATGCCACAATCATAGCCAGAAAACACTGTAATATAGAGACTAATGCAGCAGAACTGAGATAGTATGTACCCTCAAGGGGAGGCAAAATGGGTACTCACTATATAAGAGGTACTTACTATCCAAGGTGCTGTCCATTGTATTGCATGAGGTAGGGACAAACCAACGATTACTTACTATCCAGATCTGGTGTATAACCTGGGAGTACTTGCTAACAGAGTTTGCATGACTGTATGTCATGCCATTCATGCGTTTCTGATAAGGAATTTACTCTAATTTTTGCAAACATGACATGTGATATACTCTGGGCCCTTACAAGCACCAATGAATGTGCATCCTGAACATTTCCAATGAGGTAAATAGTACACTTGAAGGACAATCATTAGCAAGTGTGAATGATAATACATATATGATCCACGGGCAATGCGAGTGACTATAGTAGCTCCACCAGATATGTGTGGTCACCTGCGCATACATGTGAATATATAGCCCATGCTCCCCATACATAGGATGGCTACCCATACATAAGATGGCTACCCGTACATAAGATGGCCACCCCTACATAGGATGGCTACCCATACATAAGATGGCTACCCGTACATAGGATGGCTAGCCGTACATAGGATGGCTATCCATAGATAGGGTGGCTACCCGTACATAGGATGGCTACCCATACATAAGATGGCTACCCGTACATGGGATGGCTACCCGTACATAGGATGGCTACCCGTACATAGCATGGCTACCCCTACATAGGATGGCTACCCCTACATAGGATGGCTACCCATACATAGGATGGCTACCCGTACATAGGATGGCTACCCGTACATAGCATGGCTACCCGTACATAGCATGGCTACCCCTACATAGGATGGCTACCCATACATAGGATGGCTACCCGTACATAGGATGGCTACCCGTACATAGCATGGCTACCCGTACATAGCATGGCTACCCGTACATAGCATGGCTACCGCTACATAGGATGGCTACCCGTACATAGGATGGCTACCCGTACATAGCATGGCTACCCGTACATAGCATGGCTACCCCTACATAGGATGGCTACCCATACATAGGATGGCTACCCGTACATAGGATGGCTACCCGTACATAGCATGGCTACCCGTACATAGCATGGCTACCCCTACATAGGATGGCTACCCGTACATAGGATGGCTACCCGTACATAGGATGGCATGACTATGCTCTTTATAGGCAGGTGGTCCTAGAGTGGTGCAATAGTGTTAGTTTAGTAGCTCTGGGGCCAGACTACAGTGGTCACTATAAGCAGGTGGTCTTTATATGCAGGTTTCACTGTATTTTTTACATGGTCTCATAGGAATCTTCAAAGGTGCTGCATGTGAGTCTGTTCCATCTGAAGGACTGGGACAAAGATGGCCGACCAACCACCGAGGCCGTGTTGAGGCTTATGGGAGATGTGCAGAACACAACTGCCTCCCCCAGTGGTGATGTTATCCCAGCCGTAGTGATGTGCGAGTGAGTACAAACAAATACATGTTTACTACCACGCATGCTTAATTATTTTCGCCAGGTAAAACATTTGCAGATCTTCGATGTTATATAGTAACTTTCACATTTTGATATTTGAGGCCGGTCATGTTTTGATAATGCACAGAGGCCAATCTAAATAGTCATGGGTATAAACCTTCAAGAGTGGTTTTCAATCCCGCAAGACCCACAAATAAAAAAACCATGCACACAAGAATTAAAGCGTGCATATACGGTAGCATTCATTGAAATGATAGTGCTCAATGGATCCAACCCTCATGCAGTAATCCAGCATTCTTTCTAATCTGACAATCTCCTCAGGAACACTCACTTCATAGCAACCTCTACGATCTGTTACAGTCACTGTCGAACCTCCGACAGTGGACTCTCCCAAATAAGGACACATTATAATAAGCCTCTCTACAAAGGACACAGCTTGAGTTTGAAAAATAATGCCTACCTATAGTTCTTTTACATATATCTCCTCCAAAACAGGACAACCTCCTTACAAAGAACAAATGGAGCTGTCCCAAAGTGTCCATTATTCGGAGGCTCCCCAATTGTATTGTTGGTTTTCTACATGTTGTATTAATAGTGGGCCCACTGCATTTACATGCATTACAGTACATGTTTTGGGCTAGTATGGTGTACTAAGTAGTGAAGTGTGCATCAATTTAATCTATCATTGCATGGTTAATGTTGATATCGCAACATGGTTGTCAATGCAGTAAGGTACTGCAACTCTCAAAAATTCACAGAATATAAAATATTTAATAACGAAGTGGTGGGAGTTTGTATGGACAATCACACATTTAACACACCTCCTATAGACTAAGTACATCTTAGAACATATATGTTTTATTATTCACCTGGTTATATATATATATGCATGGTTTTAACAGATATTGGAAGTCTTGTAGCAGTTTTGGAATTTTTATATTAGCAGACGGCCATGTTTTCCATTGCAGAAGACCCCAATCTAGAATTTTGCGTGTGTAAACTTTCACAGATTAGCAAATACCACAAATATAAGCATATACAGTATACCCATCATATCTTATGGGAAGATTTATAACTTCCATTCAGTTTATATTCTCTCTTTCTTCTAACAGTGACGGTATGGGAAGAAGTGGTGTGTTCATTTGTGCTATGTCTGAAGTTGAGAGAGTTAAAGTTGAAGGACAAGTTGATGTCTTTCAGACTATCAAGGGAATGAGAATCCAGAGACCTCACATGGTGGAGACTGCTGTGAGTGTGTACGGGGGTGAATGTGTACCTGAGCATATGTGTACAATGTCATATGATGTGCATATAATTGTGTATATTATAAACATGTACAAAAATATGCTATATATATGTTAGTACAGTGAAACCTCTGAATAATGCACACTTTGTAGACGACATGTTTGTATAGAGGTTCTTATAGCAAACTTCTGTTCAGGTCCAAGTGTCTTCCCTTATCAAAAGCTATAGGCATCCACCATTAAATATTACTATGTGAATATATTACGTATACTGCTGCATGGTACAATAAAATGTTGTTTGCAAATGTATTGATTCAGAAGTCAATTTTTCTCCATGGGGTAATCCCCCCAGCCTACTTTGGCCTTGTCAACCTGAGCAGCTCTAATTAAATTTTCTTAGATGTGGTCTACACTAGCATGTGTGGTCGTCACCGTCACTCTTCTCTCTCTCCTCAGGATCAGTACAAGCTCTGTTTTGAGATTCTCCAGAGCTACCTCGATTCATTTGACACTTATGCCAACTTTAAAGCAGTGTGATTACTCAATAAAACAGTGTGATTACTCAATAACATAGTGTGATTGTGCAACTTCTCAGTGTGTCAGTGTAATAACTGTAATCATGAAGTTGCCATAATTATTTCTGAATCAGTGTGATTTCTTATAACATTACAAGACTGTGTGCTTTCCAAATTCAATAATAATTAGTATATAATAATTATTTAACTGTGATGCATGTTTAAATTGTGTATATATGAATGCAATAAGAATATTACTACTATAGAGTACTATTATACGTTGTTATTACATATAAACAGGAAGTTATTGTGAATAATAATAATATTATGCATAATTGATGTGCAGAGAAAACTGTATAATATAAAGAACCCTCAACCTATATAGCTATAATAATATTATTATGGACCAAGTATATACTTGAGGACTCTCTTGGCAGCTAGGTGGTATATGTGCATGTGGTCCTTCTGTACGTAGAGGTCCAATACTATAATACTTTATATAGCAGATCCTAGACCATATATGCAGTCTTAAAAATTTACATAAGTGCATGTTCCTCTAATGCAGGTGGTCTTTGCACATGATTTTTTTTTATAATTGCAAACATATCCTACATTGTACAATATATTATAATATTATAGTAAAGATGATATATATTTTGCTGCATGTGTGTGTATGTACATGTGTATGTGTATGTGTGCATGTATGTGTGTGTGTGTGTGTGTACACGTGCATGCATGTGCTCGTGTGTGCATGTGTGTGTGTGTGTGTGTATGTGTGTGTGTGTATGCATATTATGTGTGCATGTAAGTAGTTAAGTATATAGTCGATAGCGATCAACAATAACAGAAGGCCTAGTGTGTGTACTTTAACACATCTTGTACCATGCACCGTATGCGTCCTGAACCGGAACCTCGTTCTGTGTACCATGCACCGTATGCGCCCTGATCGCGTACGTAGTTTTCAATCGACTTTTCCCCTGTTACTTTCTATAGTAACCCCTACCAAGTATTACATCATTGGAAAGGCTAAAGATAGAGCTTTCCAACGATGTATAGAAAACGGTACCTTCCAATTCGAAATTCTCGAATAAATCAACCTCAAAAAATATTACATACACACTGACTCATCTTCTAAACTTGAAAATTACTAAACAAACACTGATTCATACTTTTCTAAACTTAGAAATACAGAGTCTATAAAACCATAGAACAACATAAACAATTATAACAGTGATCAGTAAAAACAGATGGAACATTCAAGAATTGGAATTGATGAGCTTCTTAGCAACAGTACTGAGCTTTTTGCCATAATGGGACTTAACCGTAGCGACCTACAAGGAGAAGACAACAGTGATGACAGTGCTGATGAAATTGAAGACTACATCAATGAACTAGAGATGCATGATGATGAAGAAATGGACAATAAACTGGAAGTACCCCCTCCAATGCATTCAAGTACCCCAGTGAGAGGCACTGGCACAGAGGAAGAGGAAACGCCCGTAACACCAGATGAAACTGATGTATCAGAAATTCCGCCAGAGGCTCCAACTACATGGTCTAATACATTCATCCCCTTAACATTGGAACCATTTACACCCACAAACCATGGTCTTTTGCAGGGAATTACTGCATCAACAACTGCTCTAGATGCATTTCAGCGTATTTTTGATGTGAGCCTATCCACCAAAATTGTTGAAGAAACAAACATCTATGCAGCACAAAAGCAGTGCAGTCATCCCGATCCAACATGGACACCTACAACTGTTGCGGAGATCAAGACATTCATTGGGATTCATATTATTATTTGAGTTTTTAGGTTATACAAGGTTGTATTTGAGGCCATTTTAGATCATTCAAGGTAAATTTTGACACTCAAGTAGGGCCTACTCCATAGTAATTTGTATTGCAGTTGGAATTTTTGGGGGGGGGGGGGGTGGAAGCTAGGGAGTTTGGAGTGGAAGCTTCCCCCCTGCCCCCCCCCCTTGTAGTAGTAGTGCACTATGTATGCATGAATACTGTGTTTACTGTTCTATAGTTGTAGGTTCTATGTTGTTATTGATTATGAGGTAATATGATGTGTTGAAGTAGACTTGACATGTGCTAGACTAAAGTTCATAGATCTTAGTAATCCTTGACTTCTACACCCCCCACTGGATAAAACCCTGCTGGCCTTCCATTAACGTTTAACGCAATTGTGTGTGTGTGTGTGTGTGTGTGTGTGTGTGTGTGTGTGTGTGTGTGCGTGCATGTGTGTGTGTGTGTGTGTGTGTGTGTGTGTGTGTGTGTGTGTGTGTGTGTGTGTGTGTGCGTGCACATGAGTGTGTTCATGATTGTGTGTCACTGAGTACATGCATGCATGTGTCATATATATGTACATGTGGTGTGTTTGTGTGTGTATATAGTTATGCGTGTTTGTGTGGGTGTGTGTACGTGTGTACACGTGTGTGTGGGTGTGTGTGGGTGTGCGTGCATGTGTCGAGTAGGTCATCCCTGCATGTAACTAAATTAAATGCTCATTTATTATGTACCTGTGTGGGAAAGTACATGCATGCATACCATGTAGGTATCAATTATACAATATACTGTCGTTTTGCATGTTCATGCATAGTTTTCTATATTCTATGTCACATATATGTGATGCATAAGCGCAGGAATTTGAACACAAGGAAATATTTTCCTTTGCTCATGCTTCTATGTATTGTAGAAATGTGATATGCATGTATGTGGAACACGTGCGTGTACATTGTGTACGTAGTTGTATTATATTGTGCATGTACAGTGACTGTTGTAGCATGTGCATCCTCAAATGACTCCCTCTCCCTCCACTACTTCTCACAGCGCCAACTTCTGACTGTCCCATGTGATCAAGAAGAAGTTAGGAGTTTGCAGAAGTTTGACCCTTGTCAATGGTTTAGAGAAATAGTTACAATAACGTAAACTGGACCAATACTTTTACTTCACACTTATTTATATCAATTATAATTGTAATCTGCAGCAGATAAGGTGACTGGGTTTTATTTCTTATAATTGTATTCATGACATTGCATTGCAGCTTAAGTTGACTGCATGCATATTAATGTATTTAAATTCTTCTATCATCAATGCGAAACTGATACATATATAGCTTTGATGGAGATGGTAGAAGAATTCTGGTAGTCTATGGAAAAAATAGTCCACCCAATCGAAGTCCCAGATATTTAGCCCTAGAGCTCAACTCATTCTCTTGTATCTCGAGAAGACATGATCAGTATTAGGTGGGAGACCAGCTGCGAGACCCAAAGCTCCCCCCATACGATTCTTTGTACAGGAGTATTGCAACTGACCACTGAGGAACGGAACTGACTACTGAGAAACGGGAGCCGTTTTTTTTTTTTCAGAAAGAAAGTGACCAGAGTCGATTTCGAACACCGGATCTTCGACCTCAGCACTAATACCTAGTCACGGGGCTAGCAGTTATGCCACCCGGACCTTCTGAAAATATATTATCCTAAGTGCTATTTATAGTTAGCCTATTTCCATAGTCCCTATACCCAAGTATGGAGCACATACTTGTGCATAGATTTGCACGTGAGCGACTGCGTACATTAACTATGGAGGCGCGGGAAGGAAGTTTCTAGCGCAAGTACGATGTGTTTAGACGCTTCCTTGTGATCATCAGCTCTGGCTGGACATGTTCTTCGACGCCTTGCTGGATACATTTTACCTAAAACAGACCTTTGTAGTCTATTTCGGAGGAGAATAGCAGGACGGTCAGGCTGTGGAGGAAACTGAGAGAAAGGGCGCTTGTCTCGTCAATGTGTCTAATGATTTCTTTTCCTGAGTCCTACTGAGTCCAACGCAATCTATGGTGTCATCGTGAAGATGAAAGGAAAAGCAATTAAGGAAGCCTCCTTTGGTCTAAAACGATTCGTTCACAGCCTGAAGTGTAAATCAAGGACTCAGTACAGCGATGGCGGCGTAAAAGGGTCTGACCAAGTTTAATTCGGTGCAAGGGCTGATTGCTGAGTAATCCGTCTACTACAGTAACTACATGTGCATGGTGTGTCTAGACTGGGAGTGGTCCTCAGGAAGTACTCTGGTGCACAAAGACCCACTTTTATCATTAACGTTTAACGGAATTGTGTGTGTGTATGTGTGTGTGTGTGTGTGTGTGTGTGTGTGTGTGTGTGTGTGTGTGTGTGTGCATGCATGTGTGTGTGTGCGTGCGTGTGTGTGTCACTCGATCCCTCCCTTCCCTCCTCGAACGATCCCTCCCTGCTCTTTGCCTCCCTTCCCTCCTCAATCGATCCCTCCCTGCTCTTCGCCTCCCTCCCTCCTTTTACCCCCTCCATGCCTTTATATCTCCCTCACTCACTCCCTCCTTCAGTCCTTCCCTCCTTTTCTCTCCCTCCCTTTGTCCCTTACCTCTTCTCTACCTATATAATATAAGAAGGGATTCTTCATGACAGGCATGTATTATTGATATAGCGTTCCTTAATTGTGTTACAGAGTAGAAAGAAGCACCCCCCCCCCCCCTCTATCACCACCACTGCCAAAATAAGTTTTGAAAAAATTAAGTTAGGGCCTAAATACTAATTAGTCAGTAGTTAGCATGTGTGTTTATATAGCTAATACTATGTACAAATTATAGGAATTTGTATACTGATGATGCAAATATACAGTCAAGGCAGGCATTAAATTCAATTAACGTCAAAAGGCTTCAATGATAATTATGGCATACTGTGAATATAAACTGTTAGCTGCTAACGCCATTGTGTTTTCGTCATGGTACCTTAGACATTTGTTGCAGAGAAAATAATATGTCTTCTTCAATCAGGAGGCTGGGATTCCATAGTTAAAGGTGGGTGGTGAGTATTATACAAGCTGCGTGTGTAGGGTAAATCAAAGTATATAATTTGGAACGTTGGAGTAATTCAGAGCGGCTAGTCTAAAACAGTCAACAGCATGTTAATGCTGTCGATGGGAAGTAGGGATTCAACTGCATGTGGCTATCCTAGCTATATATATTATATAATATATACATAATTATAATATTATCATTATTATTATTAGAATAATTTACAACAAGTCATTCTAATTGTTCTAGACCTATAATTACTGTCAATGACAAGGCAAGTAAGGCTTAGCTCTCTTCCCGTCGTAGCTGTTCATAAGCAAATGTAAGGAGGCGCCAACAGCAATGCCAAAATGGCGGGAGGTGCAAAGAAGAACGCACTCCTTAATGCCCTTGGGCAACTGCCAACGTAGAAGAAGGAAGGCTGATACGGCCAGCGACTGTTCTTCCTGCTCTATCTCAGCCCGACAGACTGCCCATGGGTGAGGAGCGCCAACAGCAAAAGCCGAAAAGGCGGAAGGTGCAAAGAAGGATGCTCCCCATCCCATGGAAAGCAGCAAGCGATGACGATGGCAGTCACTGGGAACTTGATGTTTCGACCGGTTCCCTGCCTTATCCATTGACCGATTCTTTGACTGAGACGTCACTTCAAGCTCATCTTCAGCAATGATCACTAGTCTCGCGAGCCAGCCCCTAACCGCCTTTCTTCTTACTCACCATAAAACCTATGAAACTCAGCTGGATGCAAGACTACTAGGAATATTTATTTATTGTTAAATATTATAATAATAATAACGCTATCTTGCATCCAGCTGAGTTTCATAGGTTTTATGGTGAGTAAGAAGAACATGGTACATATACACTTGAAAGATTTGGCTGTCTTGTCACATAGCCCATATCTGATGTACACATGTACATAGCGCTGGTGTTGGTCAAACTGGTACTTTCATCACCAAATATTGATGCGATGCTGGAGAGATTGCAAGAGAAAGACAATTTGAATATCTACCAGTTTGTGACTGCAATGAGAACAAGAAGGACCTACATGGTACAGACAATGGTAAGTGAATGTATGTACATGAAAGACATAGCTAAACAGCATGCTTTCTCATGTACATGTGCATATGAACGCATGCGCACAAAGCATGCACGCACGCACATGCAATCACACGCACGCACATGCAATCACACACACGCACACATGCATACATTTACACACGCACACACACACACACACAGGCACGCACACACATACACACACACGCACGCGCACACACACACACACACACACACACACAGACAAATACGACCACACACAATATTATTGTCTGTTTAATAAAATTCAATTTTACTCACCACATTTGCAAACTCCCACAGGAACAATATGCATGCCTTCATCCACGATGCCCTGTGTGATTACCTTATGTGTGGGGACACATCAGTCGCAGCTCACGAGCTGAGAATGGAAATACAGAGCCTGTATCAGGCAGATGCAAAAACTAGGAAGAGCGGATTTCAGCAACAGTTTGAGGTACAGTGGAATCTCTATAATCCGGCACTTCCATAATCCAGCATCCTTCCAATTCAACCATTGCATGAGGTACTGTCAACATATGGAAGCTGGCTTAAAATTCACTCCATAATCTAACAAACTCCATCATTATATTCAAGTCTCATTGGGTGTTGGATTAGAGAGCTAGGTTTCTACATAAGGCTGCATATGCTAGTGACATGCAGGATAGTACTGTACATGGGCCTCTGTACTAGTGCATGTACTGCTGCTGTAGCCATTAATGTTTTTACTACCCTTTAGAAAGTTTGAACAGTTTTTGTAATTTAACATGATAATATCTACAGTAGCATGTGTTGAAAAAAAAAGAACATATACGCTGAATCATGGACCACTCTGCAGTGTTAACTTTTGGTACATGGTGTTCGTTTCACTAGCTAGACCCTGTTATACAAGTGGCATGTTCTACTCTCTTTAGCTCCTTGATTCTGTCAGCAAGAAACCGGTGTCTGAGGATGAATCCTTTTCAAGAAAGGCTGCTATTGTCAAGAAGAACAGGTACAAGGACAAATTCCCATGTGAGTGAGATGGCTGCAGTGTACAGTGGAACCTCCGAATAAAGAGCATTTTGGGTGCAGCACATTATGTACTCTATTGCAAATTGTTAAATGGAAATTATTGGGACAAATCACTCTCATTTATACATTCACAATTCCCACCTTAACTATGTGTTCAATTTCATAATAAGTCTTGCATCTATTGAAATATTTGCATTTCAAAATGCATTCACACAAGTAGTCTGTACTGTAGCTACACAAAACTCTTGTATATTGTTTTCTGTTGGTCGTTGAACGTCCCCGATATGCTGTTAGTTGATGGACGACATATTCATCGGCAATTTAATGTGAAGTCTGATACTGTAACAGCGATACATCTTTAATAATTATTTGACACCTCTGTAATCCGACATTCTCCCCAATCCGACTGTCTTATGAGGCATAGTTGCCATATTACAGTATGGTTAAGGTCACTCTGTGATCCGGCAACATCCTAATCTGCCACTTTCTTAAGTCCCATTGAATTGATTGGGATCAAGGTTGTCGGATTGCAGAGCAATTTTTACTGTACATAAATATGGACTGGTGTCTGTACCTCTCAAAATAGTCATATTTGAGAGATTGATGTAAGATTATAGAGGTTTACCTATATACGTATATGGCACTGGATAGTACAATCATAGCAGTGAATACATTCCTGTAACGAGCACACTTTGAATGACGGGTGTGTCAGTAGTCAACTCTTGTGACCTCTATAATAATGAGTTTGTCAATGAGTGACGCAATTGATATCTGTACGTGAAGTTTCATTCAAGTTGTCCTCATAGTGTTCACTATACAGAAGACCCTCTGCAAAAGGACACCACTGGGACCACAGTAAGCTGTCCTTTATATGGAGGTGTCCTTATTTCGGAGGGTTCAAATTGCATGCAAGTTAATGTGAGGGACTTCAAATCTGGTATGCAGAATAATGGTACCCTTTTTAGGAAAGTGTCCTTTAATAGACGATTCACTGTATCCCTTTGAAATCATACTACCTACATCCCACATGTATTCATGTTCTTATTGCAATTTTGAGTCTCAGATGATCCATTTTGGTTTGCATGTGTAGACTCCAACTGCTTTGTCCGTGCACCTGGTAAGGGGCCCACTGGTGGAGCTGATTACATGAATGCAAGCTACATAGATGTGAGTGTAAAGCATCAGTGTACCTGCAGGTCATTGAGTATAGCCGTGCTACCTGTTGCCAATGTGTGTGTGTGTGTGTGTGTGTGTGTGTGTGTGTTGTGTGTGTGTGTGTGTGTGTGTGTGTGTGTGTGTGTGTGTGTGTGTGTGTGTTTGTGTGTGTGTGTGTGTGTGTGTGTGTGCGTGTGCGTGTGCTGTGTGGGTGTCTACGTGTATGAGTGCATGCATGCATGTATGTATGCATTTGTATGTATGAGTGCATGTGTGCATATGATTGTTTGTATGTGTTTATTTGTGTGCATGTATGCACATGTGCACATGTATATATGTGTACATGTAGTGTATGTGTGTATATGTATGTATGTGAGCAGTGTCTGCAGTATGCATCCTTTCATACCCAATGTTCATCCCTCATTTCAGAGCTACTCAAGGAACAAGGCCTTCATAGCAGCTCAGGCTCCTCTGGAGAGCACAAAGAATGATGTGTGGGAGATGATATGGCAGTACAGACCATCTACAGTTGTTGTGCTGTGTGATTTTCAGAAAGAAAGACAGGTGCATTTACCTCTGTATATATCTGTACTTATCAGCACATACTGCAGCAAATATGTAAATTACCCTATATTTTTGCGGAATTTCTCATTCACGTAGGAGGCATGCTCCAGGTTCTGGCCAGATGAACGTGAAAAAATGCTGAGTGTTGGATTTCTGAAAGTGAACAACGAATGTACAGAGAGGGACACAACCTATGACATCACAAGACTTGAGGTCTTTGACAGCAGAAAGGTGAGTACATGGAGTGAAACCTGTTATCCAGGACACTTGAAAATCTGGACACCTGTATAAACTGGACATTAGGTTGTGGTCCCAAATTCTTATACACACATGAATGACATATTGGGGCCACCCTGGAAAATCAGAACACCTCTGTAATCAGGAAACTTTATACAGGTTATATATATATATGCATTATACAGGTTCCACCATACATTAAGCTAGCAAGATCGCTCTATATTTACAGTGTTATGTTATATTTCTAACCTGCACTTTCTCCGTGTAAATACATAATCACTACACATATATGCACAGTGGACGTACCGTATGCCACAACCATAGCCAGAAAACACTGTAATATAGAGTCAATGCAGCAGAACTGAGATAGTATGTACCCTCACAGGGAGGCAAAATGGGTACTCACTGTATGAGAGGTACTTCCTATCCAAGGTGCTTTCCATGGTATTGCATGAGGTAGGGACAAACCAACGATTACTTACTATCTATAAGAGGGCTACCCGTACATAAGATGGCTACCCATACATAAGATGGCTACCCGTACATAGGATGGCTACTCATACATAGAATGGCTACCCGTACATAGGATGGCTACTCATACATAGGATGGCTACCCATCCATAGAATGGCTACCCGTACATAGGATGGCTACCCATCCATAGGATGGCTACCCATACATGGGACGGCTACCCATATATAGGATGGTTACCCGTACATAGGATGGCTACCCATACATAGAATGGCTACCCGTACATAGGATGGCTACTCATACATAGGATGGCTACCCATCCATAGAATGGCTACCCGTACATAGGATGGCTACATAGGATGGCTACCCATACATAGGATGGCTACCCATACATAGGATGGCTACCCTTACATAGGATGGCTACCCATACATAGGGTGGCTACCCATACATAGGATGCCTACCCATACGTAGGATGGACACATAGGATGGCTACCCATACATAGGATGGCTACCCATATATAGGATGGCTACCCATGCATAGGATGGCTACCCATACAAAGGATGACTACCCATACATAGGATGGCTACCCATGAATAGGATGGCTACCCATACATAGGATGGCTACCCATGCATAGGATGGCTACCCATATATAGGATGGCTACCCATGCATAGGATGGCTACCCATACAAAGGATGACTACCCATACATAGGATGGCTACCCATGAATAGGATGGCTACCCATCCATAGGATGGCTACCCATACATGGGACGGCTACCCATATATAGGATGGTTACCCGTACATAGGATGGCTACCCATACATAGAATGGCTACCCGTACATAGGATGGCTACTCATACATAGGATGGCTACCCATCCATAGGATGGCTACCCGTACATAGGATGGCTACCCATCCATAGGATGGCTACCCATACATGGGACGGCTACCCATATATAGGACGGCTACCCATACATAGGATGGCTACCCATACATAGGATGGCTACCCATACATAGGATGGCTACCCTTACATAGGATGGCTACCCATACATAGGGTGGCTACCCATACATAGGATGCCTACCCATACGTAGGATGGACACATAGGATGGCTACCCATACATAGGATGGCTACCCATATATAGGATGGCTACCCATGCATAGGATGGCTACCCTTACATAGGATGGCTACCCATACATAGGGTGGCTACCCATACATAGGATGCCTACCCATACGTAGGATGGACACATAGGATGGCTACCCATACATAGGATGGCTACCCATATATAGGATGGCTACCCATGCATAGGATGGCTACCCATACAAAGGATGACTACCCATACATAGGATGGCTACCCATGAATAGGATGGCTACCCATACATAGGATGGCTACCCATGCATAGGATGGCTGCCCATATATAGGATGGCTACCCATGCATAGGATGGCTACCCATACAAAGGATGACTACCCATACATAGGATGGCTACCCATGAATAGGATGGCTACCCATCCATAGGATGGCTACCCATACATGGGACGGCTACCCATATATAGGATGGTTACCCGTACATAGGATGGCTACCCATACATAGAATGGCTACCCGTACATAGGATGGCTACTCATACATAGGATGGCTACCCATCCATAGAATGGCTACCCGTACATAGGATGGCTACCCATCCATAGGATGGCTACCCATACATGGGACGGCTACCCATATATAGGACGGCTACCCATACATAGGATGGCTACCCATACATAGGATGGCTACCCATACATAGGATGGCTACCCTTACATAGGATGGCTACCCATACATAGGGTGGCTACCCATACATAGGATGCCTACCCATACGTAGGATGGACACATAGGATGGCTACCCATACATAGGATGGCTACCCATATATAGGATGGCTACCCATGCATAGGATGGCTACCCATACAAAGGATGACTACCCATACATAGGATGGCTACCCATGAATAGGATGGCTACCCATACATAGGATGGCTACCCATGCATAGGATGGCTACCCATATATAGGATGGCTACCCATGCATAGGATGGCTACCCATACAAAGGATGACTACCCATACATAGGATGGCTACCCATGAATAGGATGGCTACCATACATAGGATGGCTACCGTACATAGGATGGCTACCCGTACATAGGATGGCTACTCATACATAGGATGGCTACCCATACATAGACTGTATAAATCGTTACGTAGTTTTGTTACAGCTTGATCCACGCTAGCTGATTAGGCTGTGCCCCCCTGGTAACGCATTGCATAACATTCTACTGCTGTTCACTGAACTACACTCATGTACACTACAGAATAGAAGGACCACCTGTCTATAATGACAACTATTGACTGTTCCAGGAAGCACTTGAACAATGCTATTGTACCTCTAAGTATGAGGACCACCTGTCTGCAAAGACCCAGCCTGTTCCTTTTGGAGGATTTATATTGCATACCATATAATATTATAGGTTTCACTGTACAATGAAATCTATAATGACCACTCAAGGAACCACGTAATCATGCTCTTTATAGACAGGTGGTCCTTGAGTGGTTTAATAGTGTTGATTTAGTAGCTCTGGGGCCAGACTACAGTGGTCACTATAAGCAGGTGGTCTTTCTACACAGGTGATCTTTATATGCAGGTTTTACTGTATTTTTTACATGGTCTCATAGGAATCTTCAAATGTGCTGCATGTGAGTCTGTTCCATCTGAAGGACTGGGACAAAGAGGGCCGCCCAACCACCGAGGCCGTGTTAAGGCTCATGGGAGATGTGCAGAACACAACTGCCTCCCCCAGTGGTGATGTTATCCCAGCCGTAGTGATGTGCGAGTGAGTACAAAGAAATACATGTTTACTGGAGTATAATATACCACGCATGCTTAATTATTTTTGCCGGGTAAAACATTTGCAGATCTTCGATGTTATATAGTAACTTTCACATTTTGATATTTGAGGCCGGTCATGTTTTGATATTACACAGAGGCCAATCTAAATAGTCATGGGTATAAACCTTCAAGAGTGTTTTTCAATCCCGCAAAACCCACAAATATAAAACCATGCACACAAGAATTAAAGCATGTATGCGGTAGCATTCATTGAAATGATAGTGCTCAATGGATCCAATCCTCATGCAGTAATCCAACATTCTTTCTAATCTGCTCAGGAACACTCACTGCATTGCAACCTCTACGATCTGTTACAGTCACTGTTGAACCTCCAACAGTGGACTCTCCCAAATAAGGACACGTTATAATAAGCCTCTCTACAAAGGACACGGCTTGAGTTTAAAAAATAATGCCTACCTATAGTTCTTGTACATATATCTCCTCCAAAACAGGACAACCTCCTTACAAAGAACAAAAGGAGCTGTCCCAAAGTGTCCATTATTCAGAGGCTCCCCAATTGTATTGTTGGTTTTCTACATGTTGTATTAATAGTGGGCCCACTGCATTTGCATGCATTACAGTACATGTTTTGGGTTGGTATGGTGTGTTAAGTAGTGAAGTGTGCATCAATTTAATCTATCATTGCATGGTTGATGTTGATATCGCAACATGGTTGTCAATGCAGTAACTGCAACTCTCAAAAATTCACAAAATATAAAATATTTAATAACAAAGTTGTGGAAGTTTGTATGGACAATCACACATTTAACACACCTCCTATAGACTAAGTACATCTTAGAACATACATGTTTTATTATTCACCTGGTTATATGCATGGTTTTGACAGATATTGGAAGTCACCTGCCAAATTTTACAAGGTGAAAATTTACATCGGGCTCTTGTGCAATGGCAAAGCATGGCCATCTGGAAATATAAAATCACAAAAATTGCTTAAATCCAAGATCTTAAAACATTTCACCTGCAAAAATTTACAAATATATGAAATACAATTTGCATTTTTTTTTTCATGGGGTGTACATTTCACAGATTTTGGCTTGTAGCAAT
>CAUJGJ010000242.1:1135000-1160000 GCA_963170055.1 Halisarca cf. caerulea | reverse complement strand
AGCATCATTGGACAATCACAGCCCAAGGGAGGATACTGGTGCAGCATGGAGCCATGCCCCTGATTCCCTTGTTCTGGCGGCCAATAGACGGGCTCTAGATTCTAGGTCACTACAGCTTGAAAGAAGAGACTCAAACAAAACATCAACTCTTGGTTTGTCCCAGGACCTCTGCTGACTGGGGGAGGAAGGCGGAGGGGTGTCTGGAGGAAGTTTCTGACTCCAGGAGGACAAAGCTAAGTCCATCTCCGAGTAGGTGATGTCAGCCAGGTCACGAGGTAGGAGATGGTGTATGAGCTTGGAGGCTTCATCAGCGGAGGCCAAAAAGGCAGAGGGCGCAAGATGAGAGGCACTCCTGATACCCAGACCACCAGAATTGATTGGGAGGGTGGCTTGAAGCCAGGATGGATCCTCGGGACAAAAATCTATATTAGTAATTCTAGAGACAATGGACCTCAGTAGGTTGTCCCATGATACCAAAAGTGATGACAAGAAAGCAGGAGATGAGCGCAAAGTGTACAGGAGCTTGGGCAAGGCAAAGGAGTGACGAAGGATGGTGAGGGTATCATGTGATTGGAGGAGGCACAAACGTTCCCCGATAATCTTCAACTGGTGAAGTTGGGTTTGAAGGCATGAATCCATAACATTGTCTCCTAGGGGAGAGCCCAAAAGTGTGGCTTGTTGAGTGTGGACAAACTGGAGACCGGGAAAGGAGGACAGTGCACCTGTTACAGAAGAATGGTCATGAGATACCAATTCCGACTTTTCCACATTAATGCACAAACCAAGGTCTTGACCTTGCTCTTGGATTCTCCTTAAGTCAGAAGTGATACCATCCAAGTTGCCACCTACCGTGCCATCGTCTCAGTAAAACACCTTGAACTCAGGTGATAGACTAGATACAAGCTTATGGGTGGTGATGCAGAATAATAGTGGACCAATTGGATCTCCTTGTTGGATCCCCTCCAAAGAAGAGATCTCATCACTTCCCCACAGCAATACTGATGGAGCAGAATACGCAGAGTGAATGTATGGCAACAGATCAGGAATAAACTCTTTGGTGGCGTCAAGCATTCTATCACGTCTGATACAGTTGAAGGCATTCGTGAAGTCTACCTTCAGTATATGGCCTTGTTGGGTGGGAGGTGGTTGAGGTAAATTCTGCTGGCATGCACTCCAGGAACTCCAAAACCCAGCTGATGGGGAGCAAGGATGTCCGGGCAAGATTTTAGAGCATGCAGACAGGCACATTTGGAAGCTAGTCTTCTGATAGTGTTACCTATGGCGATTGGACGAACACCACCTCCTTTCTTCCTGAGAGCTATTAGGTTTGCACCAAACAAGAGAGGACGGATAGCCTTTGGCGTTCTACCTTCGAGCATCAAACAGATCAGTGATGTCAATGCCTTCAAGAGGAGCACACCACCATCCCCTGCTGAGGGACCAGTGAGGTCCTTAAGGTGTTGAGGAAGGAGACCACCAGGGCCTCCCCCTGAACCATTTGGAAAAGATGTAATTGCATTCCTAATTAGCTCAGTGTCGATGGGGACTTGTAGGGGGGTTCTACAGTCAAAGTCGGCAATGGAGGAATCAGCATGTGGAGGAGGGTATTTTTGTCTCAGGGCTTCCAGGATGTCATTGGTATGTTCAGCCATGACATCTTCACTACTTGCTAATCTGACTGCTCCCTTATAATTGCCCTCCTCCAGCTTACTTGACACTCTGGCAGCTAGATTCTCCAATGGGTTGCGTGACTTGGATGATGGCCTTGACATATAGCTGTTAGTGTGGTTATTGGAAGAAGCTTCAAGGTTAAGGTGCTCCTGAGACACCTGCTTGTTAACTAAGGATGCCAAGTTCCATCGTTTCCCACCCCTTTGCGGAGAAAAGAGGCATTTCTTTGTGAACTGCAAAAGTCTAAGCCAACAGGGAATGTCATTACTGGTAATAACCTGCTCGATCACAAAAGCAAGCTTTTCAGCAGTCGTTGTTCTCGATAAACGGGGTATCCTTTTCAGAACCTTCATGGGGTGACATAGGAAACTTTTCGTTTGCTGGATTTCATCGCTGAAATCACCACGAGCAGCAGATGGGGCAGAATTTCCATGGGAGTCGGCAGAGAGGTCACTAGCAACGTCAGAGGGTAAAGGATCCGAAGATGAATGAAAAACGGAATCTTGATGTTGATTTTCACTTGCCCGAGCGATCGGGACGCGTGGTAACGCTTCACGAACTGTCACATCTCTAGAATTTTCACAACAACTCGGATTTGAAAGAGACGGCCAGCAATCGACACAGAATAGGCCTTTCTTGACACATTGACATCTAATGCATTTACCATTTTTCATACAGGAACAACAGCGCGAATGGGAGCGCGATCTGGAGGGCAATCTTGCCGCCATCTTGTTCGTATCATTATTAATTATTATTATTATTATTATCATGCACCAAAAAATAAATATCGTGATAACTATGGTGAGAGAAGTTTATTATTATTATTATTATTATTATTATTATATATTATTATTATTATTATTATTATTATATTATGAGAAAATGATGAGATACAGGAATGAGTGGTTATTATTATTAACAAGGGGACAACTACAATGAAAAAGTATAGAGGCAATGATGAGAAAATTCTATAAATACAGTGGAAAGTCGATTATCCGAACTAATTAGGGATTGACCTGTTCATAAAATCAAATGCATATAAAGTTACATACATACGCATGAATGTCTACAGGCATGGAACACTACATACCCATGAATGTCTACAGGCATGGAACACTACATACCCATGAATGTCTACAGGCATGGAACACTACATACCCATGAATGTCTACAGGTGTGGAACACTACATACCCATGAATGTCTACATGCATGGAACACTACATACCCATGAATGCCTACAGGCATGGAAAACAACACTAAGTTTACAGAAAGCTTTCTTAGCTTACCATATCAATATAGTGTTCATTATAAGAAACTTACTAACTATTAATAATACCACTTGTTTTGAGTATCTAACCTCATATCAATCCCAATTTACCTCTAAAAGAGGTTTAAGAAGCCTTTTTTCAAATTCCCCCACAAATAGTCAACTTTTTAAGATTTTAGGACATATTCTTCTTTTAGGTGGTAGCCATTTTTGCTGACTCAGCAAATTGTGCAATATCTTGGCTGTTTGGATAATTGATGTGTCAGTTAACTGACATTTGGATTATCGACGTTCCACTGTAATAATAATTATATTTTTATAACTACAAGTGTATACACATACAGAAACAAAACAGTATATAGACCTACAACATGCATCCAAAGAAAAAACAAACAATCAAATAAACAAAAGACAACAGCTAACAAACAAACAAAACAAAATAGTTAATTACAGTGTTCCACGGACGGACAATGTATAGCCCTTTTGAACAGCAACGGATAGTCGTTGGGCAAGATAGCAATAGGCCATGTCATCATGAGTAAGGGCTCTTGTTATATTAATTTTGTATGTAACCTGTAAGATGTTAGATGCATAAGTGTGCAATGTGCATATTTATGCATGCATATGCATGTGTGTATTCTCATGTATGCATCTCATGTTCTCATCTTGGTGTATGTATACATATCACTCAGTGTTAAAAATACTTACGGAAAGTGGATCTCCCTGAAAGACGCCAATCTTAATTGGAGAAAGGCTCAGTATTCCAGGAGGTGGAGGATACGGATCCCCACAGCCCAGAATATCCTACAGTATTCATGAGGTACATTATAGTCCAAATAATTATAATAATAATAATAATAATAACATATGATTTCAAGATGGCAGCAGCGCCGCGCTGTCAATCTCACTCTAATTCTCGGTGCTGCCCATGTATGAAGAAGGGTCGGTGTGTGAGATGCCGCTGCGTGAGCAGGGGCACTCCTTGTATTGATTGCTGGCCGTCTATTGTCAATCCTAGATGCTGTGAGAACCGTCAAGTACGCCGTGCGTTGCCAGCCGTTGAGCCTGTGGTCAGCGTTGACAGCGCTCCCATTGATCCCCAACCAAGTATCCCTAGTTCTGATATACCATCTATTGACTTCCAGGAAGATATTGATTCATTGGTAAGATTATTGAGTAGACCAATTAAGATCCTGAAAAGAATTCCTCGCCTTTCTAGAGTGACTGTTGCCAGGAAGCTCGCTGCTGTGATTGAGCAGGTAGTTTCTCGAAATGATGTTCCATCCTGGGTCAGATTGCTGCATGTCCTTCCCCAAGAAGTGCCTTTGCACCCCGCGAAGAGGTGGCAAACACTGGCGATTGGCAACCCTAGTCAACGAGCAAATCTCTCAAGAGTCATCAACCATTTCACCAGAAACGCCGGCCATAGTTCGCGCCACTTCATCGAGGCTTCCTAATCAGATGGACCAACTGGCTGCCAGAGTGTCAAGTAAGTTAGAGGATGAAGATTACAGAGGGGCCGTCAGGTTAGCATGTAGTGAGGATGTACTGGCAGAGCACACCAGCCACACCTTGGATGCACTCAGAGTAATGCACCCTCCCGCACCCAATGCCCATAGATTTGATGACATTGTCATTGACTGTGGAGCCCCACTTCGCTTCTCCATTGAAAGTGAGGATATTTTGAAGGTAGTGTCATCATTTCCTAAAGGATCCGGTGGTGGCTCAGATGGCCTACTTCCACAGCATCTTAAGGACCTCTTGGGCCCCACGGCCGGGGATGGAGGAGGTTCCCTTTTGAGATCTTTAGTAGGCCTTTCTACACTTATCCTTGAGGGCAGAATTCCCCTCCCCATTCGCCCTCTCTTCTTTGGAGCCAACCTCACTGCCCTTACCAAGAAGTGTGGCGGAATTCGTCCCATAGCAGATGGCTGTACCTTGAGAAGACTAGCTTCTAAATGTGCATGCCAACATGCCTTAAAGTCCATCCCTGAGAAGCTAGCCCCTCATCAGCTGGGATTTGGTGTGGGAGGTGGGTCAGAGGCAGCAGTTCATGCCGGTCGAGTGTACCTCAGTCATCTGCAAGATGATAAGGCAATGGTCAAAGTGGACTTCCATAATGCTTTTAATACCATCCGACGAGACAAAATGCTGAAAGCCATAGAGGAGTACATTCCGGATTTACTACCTTATGTGCATGCTGCGTATTCAATCCCATCGACCCTACTTTGGAATGGTGAGCAGGTGATTTCAGCTGAGGGAATTCAGCAGGGTGACCCCCTTGGCCCCATGCTGTTTTGTCTCACTATTCACAAACTGGTTTCCAGCTTGTCTTCGGAATTCTCTGTTTTTTATCTGGATGATGGCACTCTTGGTGGTAATTTTGAAGACCTTCAGGCAGATCTACCCAGAATGGGGGTTGAGGGAGAAGCCTTAGGCCTGCACCTAAATATGGCCAAGTCTGAACTGATAGCTCATAGCCTTTCTACATTTAGCAATCATCCAACCTTTGCTGGACTCCAGCATGTTCATCTTGATCAAGCCATGTTGCTGGGTTCTCCCCTTGGGATTGAGGCGTTAGATACATGCTTAGAGGCCCATCTTCGTCAGTTGCATCTGGTTGGTGAAAGACTCTGCCATCTCCAAACACAGGATGCCATGATCATCCTCAGGCATTCCTTTGCCATCCCCAAGCTGCTGCATGTATTGCGTACTTCTCCTGCTTTTTCTTCGCCCCACTTAGCATCCTGGGACAACATTCTCATGTCAATTGTTTCCAGGATTATCAACATTGACTTCAGGTCAGATGATATAGCATGGCTACAGGCAACACTCCCAGTCAATTCAGGTGGTCTTGGGATCAGGCGTGCTTCCCATCTTGCAACCTCCGCCTTCTTGGCATCTGCTGATGGAGCCGCAGTCTTGATGATGCAACATCTAGCTACCAGCTTGGCTTCCACTCCATACCCTGAGAGGGATTCTGCCCTTTCCACATGCATGGAAGGTTGATTTGCCTGAGGAAACACCCCTTCCATCTGACACCAAGTGTCAGAAATCGTGGGATGAACCCAAGGTTCAGCTATTGTTTGACACCCTCCTAGCCCGATGTGAAGACCAAGTCTCAAGAGTACGCCTCTTAGCAGCTGGAACCAGGGAATCTGGTGCTTGGCTCAACGCACCACCGATTTCCTCACTTGGTTTGCGCATGTCCAATGACACTGTACGCATTGCCAGTGGCCTAAGAGTTGGTGCTCCTCTATGCATGGCTCACATGTGTAGCTCCTGTGGGACACAGGTAGATGAATATGGCCACCATGGCCTTAGCTGCAGATTTAGCCAGGGAAGAACTTCCCGCCATCAATCATTGAATAACATCATCCACCACTCCATGGCATCAGCCAATGTTCCCAGTAGGCTGGAACCCTCTGGCCTGTACAGGTCAGATGGGAACCGCCCTGATGGGGTGACAATGACTCCATGGTCAAATGGAAGGCTATTAGTGTGGGATGCAAACTGCGTAGACTCATTCTGTGATTCCCACAGGCAGGAAACCTCACTGGAGGCCGGAGGGGCTGCTGCACAGGCAGAAAGAAACAAGGCAAGAAAGTACGCGCACCTGGATAGAGCCAATATGTTTCAGCCTGTGGCATTCGAGACATGTGGTACCTCGGGTCCAGAGTCCCTGCCCTTCCTGCAGGAGCTAGGGAGGCGCCTGAGAAGAGCCACTGGAGAGCCAAACTCCTATTCCCACTTGTTGCAACGCCTGTCTGTAGCCATCCAAGTGGGCAATTGTGTATCTGTTTTGGGGTCCCTCCCATGTGATTCACAGTCCCTTGACATTGCATGATTAATTTTCCTGCATGCTTATAATTGCAATATGTGTACATGTGTAGGAATTAGGAAATTAATTAGACCATGATGTATTATTATTTATGCATTATTGTATAATAATAATAATAATAATAATAATAATAATAATATAATTACTTTGAATGCATGTAATCGGTGTGTTAGTGTATTTAGTACTTATGTTGTATAATTCATAGGTTATATAGGCAGTGGTGTATGTGTAGGCAGTTAATTATAGTTCAATTAGTGTTATCATTATACTAATAATTACCTGTATCTAGTGTTGTACATGTCCATTGTTTTATCATGAAGGTGGATTTTATTTCATATACACTGTAATTGTATTTATGATATTAATATAATAATAATAATAATAATAATTTTTTTTTTTTTCAAGATGGCGGCAGCGCCGCGCTGTCAATCTCGCTCTAATTCTCGGTGCTGCCCATGTATGAAGAAAGGTCGGTGTGTGAGATGCCGCTGCGTGAGCAGGGGCACTCCTTGTATTGATTGCTGGCCGTCTATTGTCAATCCTAGCCGCTGTGAGAACCGTCAAGTACGCCGTGCGTTGCCAGCCGTTGAGCCTGTGGTCAGCGTTGACAGCGCTCCCATTGATCCCCAACCAAGTATCCCTAGTTCTGATATACCATCTATTGACTTCCAGGAAGATATTGATTCATTGGTAAGATTATTGAGTAGACCAATTAAGATCCTGAAAAGAATTCCTCGCCTTTCTAGAGTGACTGTTGCCAGGAAGCTCGCTGCTGTGATTGAGCAGGTAGTTTCTCGAAATGATGTTCCATCCTGGGTCAGATTGCTGTCCTTTCCCAAGAAGTGCCTTTGCACCCCGCGAAGAGGTGGCAAACGTTGGCGATTGGCAACCCTAGTCAACGAGCAAATCTCCCAAGAGTCATCAACCATTTCACCAGAAACGCCGGCCATAGTTCGCGCCACTTCATCGAGGCTTCCTAATCAGATGGACCAACTGGCTGCCAGAGTGTCAAGTAAGTTAGAGGATGGAGATTACAGAGGGGCCGTCAGGTTAGCATGTAGTGAGGATGTACTGGCAGAGCACACCAGCCACACCTTGGATGCACTCAGAGTAATGCACCCCCCCGCACCCAATGCCCATAGATTTGATGACATTGTCATTGACTATAGAGCCCCTCTTCGCTTCTCCATTGAAAGTGAGGATATTTTGAAGGTAGTGTCATCATTTCCTAAAGGATCCGGTGGTGGCTTGGATGGCCTACTTCCACAGCATCTTAAGGACCTCTTGGGCCCCACGGCCGGGGATGGAGGAGGTTCCCTTTTGAGATCTTTAGTAGGCCTTTCTACACTTATCCTTGAGGGCAGAATTCCCCTCCCCATTCGTCCTCTCTTCTTTGGAGCCAACCTCACTGCCCTTACCAAGAAGTCTGGCGGAATTCGTCCCATAGCAGTTGGCTGTACCTTGAGAAGACTAGCTTCTAAATGTGCATGCCAACATGCCTTAAAGTCCATCCCTGAGAAGCTAGCCCCTCATCAGCTGGGATTTGGTGTGGGAGGTGGGTCAGAGGCAGCAGTTCATGCCGGTCGAGTGTACCTCAGTCATCTGCAAGATGATAAGGCAATGGTCAAGGTGGACTTCCAGAATGCTTTTAATACCATCCGACGAGACAAAATGCTGAAAGCCATAGAGGAGTACATTCCGGATTTACTACCTTATGTGCATGCTGCGTATTCAATCCCATCGACCCTACTTTGGAATGGTGAGCAGGTGATTTCAGCTGAGGGAATTCAGCAGGGTGACCCCCTTGGCCCCATGCTGTTTTGTCTCACTATTCACAAACTGGTTTCCAGCTTGTCTTCGGAATTCTCTGTTTTTTATCTGGATGATGGCACTCTTGGTGGTAATTTTGAAGACCTTCAGGCAGACTTGCACAGAATGGGGGTTGAGGGAGAAGCCTTAGGTCTGCACTTAAATGTGGCCAAGTCTGAACTGATAGCTCATAGCCTTTCTACATTTAGCAATCATCCAACCTTTGCTGGACTCCAGCATGTTCATCCTGATCAAGCCATGTTGCTGGGTTCTCCCCTTGGGATTGAGGCGTTAGATGCATGCTTAGAGGCCCATCTTCGTCAGTTGCATCTGGTTGGTGAAAGACTCTGCCATCTCCAAACACAGGATGCCATGATCATCCTCCGGCACTCCTTTGCCATCCCCAAGCTGCTGCATGTATTGCGTACTTCTCCTGCTTTTTCTTCACCCCACTTAGCATCCTGGGACAACATCCTCATGTCAATTGTTTCCAGGATTATCAACATTGACTTTAGGTCAGATGATATAGCATGGCTACAGGCAACACTCCCAGTCAATTCAGGTGGTCTTGGGATCAGGCGTGCTTCCCATCTTGCAACCTCCGCCTTCTTGGCATCTGCTGATGGAGCCGCAGTCTTGATGATGCAACTTCTACCAGCTGAATTGGCTTCCACTCCATACCCTGAGAGGGATTCTGCCCTTTCCACATGGAAGGTTGATTTGCCTGAGGAAACACCCCTTCCATCTGACACCAAGCGTCAGAAATCCTGGGATGAACCCAAGGTTCAGCTATTGTTTGACACCCTCCTAGCCCGATGTGAAGACCAAGTCTCAAGAGTACGCCTCTTAGCAGCTGGAACCAGGGAATCTGGTGCTTGGCTCAACGCACCACCGATTTCCTCACTTGGTTTGCGCATGTCCAATGACACTGTACGCATTGCCAGTGGCCTAAGAGTTGGTGCTCCTCTATGCATGGCTCACATGTGTAGCTCCTGTGGGACACAGGTAGATGAATATGGCCACCATGGCCTTAGCTGCAGATTTAGCCAGGGAAGAACTTCCCGCCATCAATCATTGAATAACATCATCCACCACTCCATGGCATCAGCCAATGTTCCCAGTAGGCTGGAACCCTCTGGCCTGTACAGGTCAGATGGGAACCGCCCTGATGGGGTGACAATGACTCCATGGTCAAATGGAAGGCTATTAGTGTGGGATGCAACCTGCGTAGACTCATTCTGTGACTCCCACAGGCAGGCAGCCTCACTGGAGGCCGGAGGGGCTGCTGCACAGGCAGAAAGAAACAAGGCAAGAAAGTACGCGCACCTGGATAGAGCCTATATGTTTCAGCCTGTGGCATTCGAGACATGTGGTACCACGGGTCCAGAGTCCCTGCCCTTCCTGCAGGAGCTAGGGAGGCGCCTGAGAAGAGCCACTGGAGAGCCAAACTCCTATTCGTACTTGTTGCAACGCCTGTCTGTAGCCATCCAAGTGGGCAATTGTGTATCTGTTTTGGGGTCCCTCCCATGTGATTCACAGTCCTTTGACATGGCATGATTAATTTTCCTGCATGCTTATTATTGCAATATGTGTACATGTGTATAATAATAATAATAATAAATGTATGTTGTAGGTGTACTGTTTTGTTTCTGTATGCGTATACACGTGTTATTATTTTTTATGGCATTTTCTCATTACATATTATTTTGATAATAGTTACAATAATGTAAAAAAAAAAATAATAATAATAATAATAATAATAATAAATGTATGTTGTAGGTGTACTGTTTTGTTTCTGTATGCGTATACACGTGTAGTTATTATTATTTATGGCATTTTCTCATCACAATAAAAACAAGCGATTCGAGTTTAAAAAACTCGTGGGCCGCCCACGGCCCTGGAAACTCGAATCGCTTGGAAATCGTCTTCGAAGAACCTTTCTGGTCGAAAAGACTCTTCGCTGATAAAATCAGAAGCGAACGAACGAATTTTACCGAAATATAGCCGAAAGATTACGTACCGACTTTGCGTCCGCCATGTTGTTGACATATATATATATATATATATATATATATATATATATATATATATATATATATATATATATATATATATATATAGACATCGTTCCGGACGTCCCGGACACTTCCGGTGAAAGTAAAAACAATATAGGGCAATAATGTTTTTAGGGCAGTAAAAACAATAATAATAATAGAAAAAATCAAAATTGGCGTACTACGTATAAGCAGTCTGTAGTTAGTACGTATACGTGTGTCCATATAGCTAATATTACAAACTGTATGAACTTATGTAACGATAACGAAAATAACTCAAATAAATTGTTATGGCACACAGTGTGTTTACAATCGCCCGCGTAATTTTCGTCATCGTGTGCGTTAGCCAGTTTTTGCGGTAAAAATATCTGTTCTTCGATCAGGAGGCTGGGATGCATAGTTAGTGTTGAACGGTGAGTATATAGTCTACTAGCTGCATAAGTAGGGTAAAGCATAGATAGTCAACCCTATGGGTCAAGTAAGATAATTTGGAACCGATACGGTGGACTATTTCGGAACGGCAAACTTGAAAAGGTGTCAGCGTCGATGTTAACGTGTTGTATATAGGAAGTATGGATTCGACCGTGGCAACCGTTACTAGACAGCGTATAGCTGTATCAAAATTTATGTCCCTGTTCCCGTTTACCCCGCTTTATCTCAACATTTCCTTCCGCGAAGAGTTAGGGGAAATTTTCAACTCCAGCGATACTTCGACCTCATAAACTTGACAGTGTGATCCTCAGCTGATAGTTTTGCACTAATTCTGCATCAATTTTCGACCATTGTTTTGGTTTGCCTGCTCGAGGAATTCTGAAATTCTGCATCAGTTTTCGACCATTGTTTTGGTTTGCCTGCTCGAGGAATTCCGACATTCTATGCTGATAACGTTAACGGAAAGGCACTTCGCCCGGCTATGAATCTGTCATAGCTTTTGTAAATGTAGCAAAATCATGCACGATTGTAGTAGTACTGACTAGGTAAATGTGCTTTACCTAATGGCTATTCGTCCGGCAGTATTGCACCATCAATATACATGCACCAAACGATGTTGCGCAACAAGAATGTTGCCAAATTGCATACGGTAACCGTATATTCTCTAAAAATTCGTCACACCTAATTTCCAAAAAGTTTTGGCTGACGAGAGAATTTAGAGTTGTTTTCCCATCCATTTATCCATCTATGAAAATGACTGACGAAACTTTGGAGTTGAGTGACAAATTCTTAGAGTGGGGGTTAGGGTTGAGATTAGATTGCATAATTTCTGCCGGGTCAATATCCACTGTGTAAACTTTAATTTAAAGGCACTTTTATTTGTCCTTAGGCCGGGTTTCGAGGGGTCCATATGCGTTAGACCATGCATGGATAAATAATATATTTTTTATTCACTATGCAGCATCCATATAGATTTTTAATTTGCGCAGGTATGTTATGTCCGATTTCTGGACATAAAACAAAATGGTGGACGTCTTCGAGGTACTATAATTTTTCGCTTTGATCTTCATTCAAAATGTAAGCAGACTTTCTGAAAATAGCCAAGATGGCATCTGCCATATATATACTTACTTGGCTTCAAAAGTAAGAAAAGCTAGTTCTAACCTCTGCAAGTCACGTGTAATGAGTTTTCTTTACACCACACACAAATATTTCAAAATGCAAAAAGGCGGTGGTTAGGATCTCGGCTTTTGGACACGAAAGTAGGTTCAAAAGAAAGCACAGATTGAAAACTTTCCCAGCTATAAGATGTTGGACATAAACCGAATGGAGCAATGCACATTACCCCAAGATTCGATTGTGAGGGTTTGGTCCTTTAGTAACAATATATCAAAGTTTCAAAGCTAAAAGCCGAGATTTCTACCACCGCCTTTTTCAATAAAATATTCTTGTCGAACAGAACTGTCTTTCCAGGCTGAGTCACGTGTTGTTACATGTTCCATGAACATCTTTCTCGTATACTCACGTATATGTCCCACTTGCAAATGATATCATCACCAAAACAAGCTATAGGCGTGTGACAAACCCACACGTTGCCCACTATAACAAAATTCATTGGGTGAAGCCAGATAACGTCCGGCTTTTGGCTGGATTGGGACATAACATACCTGTGTGCTACTGCCTTATAGCTGACATGGTGGACTTGAATATTATGGTTATTATAATTAGATTGCTTGATTAACTGATTGATTACCATGATCTTGGGACTCAAGAACTGATTAATGCAGTCTGACAATGTACACTATGTGTATTTGTTAATGTCATTCTTACTTGCATGTATTTCTTAATAATTGTTTGTAGGTTCCCAATGAATACATGTTATAGACAGGTGCAGTAGATTCACCAATTCTGAACTGGGAAGATGACAAAGACAACTGTCATGATGTGGGGTATCAAAATAAATATAGTTTTAACCCTCGGTGAGTACATTTCTAGGCCTAGGGTTAATTATGCATCCACGGTGTATCATGCATGCTGTATACTTTAATGCAAAAGAAAAATTATAGTCAATTTAACTAGTAAGCACATGTACATGTGTAGAAGAATGCCCATGCATTATACAGTTAGTCATATTCTATCATGGATTACAGTAATATATATGGTACAAATCATAAAAAAAACTGACTGAACATTCCGTCGCGTCCATCGTCCGTATACGTTCCGTTTTCACCTTGAAACGGATGTGAACGGACTCCCATCTATTGTAAAGTGACAAATTCCAGGGATCTATGAATATCATTATCAAAGTGCAGAAAGCGCTAAGTTAGTTTCCCACCGTGCGTACCGTGATTTTCGCTGTTTAGCAGTGGTTCCCTCGCTTTGTTGGCTTTAAGGAACTAGGATATCCTTAACTTCATTAAGCAGTACCCTTCCAGCAATATTGCATGTACGAACCACGTTGGCATTGCTTGGCCCCAAATGGTGGAAAAAAAAGCAACTTAAATTGCTACTTCACGTATCTCAAGAACACCACCTCTGAACACTGCTCCGAATAAGTATTGATTTAAAATGAATATCAGTAACTCTAGCTGGATTCCAAAATTTAATCAACTAAATAAACTCTAAACATCATTTAACATTACAGCGAATCTCACTTAGTCTAACTTAAAATATCTTCCAATCAAATTTATCGAGTGATATTATGTGTGAGTACAGGATGGACGGAGACTGACGCTCACGGATGACGTTCCATCCACGTCTTGGGTCCGTCTTGCACTGAACAAAATGTTCAGTTTTAATGATTTGTACCGTAGTCCTAATCTATGGATGACACTCTGTTCCTGTTTCTGAATCAATATTTACTCTTTCATTTATTACTGCTGAAACATAGCACAACAGCATACCAAACCTAACTCCAGGTCCTATATTATCACCAACAGACATTCTCTCTAATCCAGCCATCTGAGGAGGGCCAATCACTAGTCACTCTATATTCTGACACCAGCTAATCTAACATTAAGATTCAATCCCCATGCATCGAGTGTCGTATTTCACTGTACAGCTGGCATTTCCTGTCTCTAACATTGATTTTAATTGTAGCTGTGGTTCGTCATGTGACTTACATTGACATATACAGTGCACTTAGTCTAGTAGTTCAATCAATAGTCTAAGACTTGTTTTCCACTTAAACAGCTTTACCCACTACTGCCGTTTTGACGTTTGATAAGAAGACAGTGACCAACCAAAGAGTAGAGGCTGCTCAAGGAGATCGGATTGCTATAACCTGTAGAGGAGTTCCTGGAAGCAATCCTACTTGGAAGAAGAGAACTGGCAACACATCCACTGGTCTGCCTGTTGAAGTTACTCAGACAAAGAGTAGCCTTGTGGCAATTCTGCATATAAACTTGCTGAATTCTGCAAAGACGGGAGTGTACGCATGTCATTATGGTGTCTCTTCAATTGAAACTGTGATAGTTGGTGAGTTTACATAATATATGTATGGCTATTCCTCTTCTCTGACATAGTGGGTAATAGTATTGCATGACTTTGTGTACAGACAAACATTCCAACATCCTCCACGTATACACATGGGACACAAGAATAGCGAGACCCTCTCACTTAGAGTACTAACCCACTAACAGTGTCCTGTGCACATACCTGATTCTGAATCAGAAAGGTGATCATGAAATTAACCTCTTCTTGAAAAGGATGTGTGAATGCCACACTCCAGGTGCCATGCATGTGTTTACGCATGCTGGATTGCAACCTGACCGCCTTCACTACTTGAGTAGTGCTGTTAACTACTGTACTAATTTCATGCTAAAGGTATACCCTTACAATCTTGTAAGTTATATATAGCGCACCTGGGAGACCAAGACCCACAACACCCATTATCACTCCTCAAAGCAGTGAATCAAACACATTACGACAACAAAAGAGTGCAGTATTCAGGACTAACTTAACCATCACGTATGTACTATATCCACCCACAACAGAAGGACACATGCAGACATGCAGATACCATATATAGAACTGCAGCCTTGTTCTCTTTGCTCTGTAGCCAATGCTGCACACTTTTTGATACATATGTGACTGCTCATGCACTGCAGTGTCTATTAGAATTAACGTATGCAGAAGCGTCCTTAATAAACGTATGTTTATTAGGGAAGCTTCTGCATTTTGAAGAACCTGGTGTCCTTTATAGAGGTTTACCTGTATTATCACTTTCTACCTAAATATGGTAAGCCATTTCGGAAGTATTTAGACATTAATTCCAATCAACTGTATATTAATATTCGTTTAAAAATTAATACACTTGCACTCTTGCTACAATGTATACAGCTATTAGAGACTCTACTCAGCCAACAACACCAGGTGCATCAACTACAACTGGTACACTTCAGCCAACCCAAGTTAGTGCAACTCAACCACCACCACCACCCTCCCAGGTCCAAGATGTTACTATTACTAGAACAGTACGAGGTTCATCCCCAGCTTTAAGAGTGTCATGGGGTGCAGTTAGTGGAAGTGGTATCACCTACACTGTATGTTACAGTACAACCGGTGGAACACAGTCTGATCCTCCATCTAATGCTAACTGTGGTACTAGTGGAATCACTGGTATATCTACCACACTGGGTCCACTTAGTAGAGGAACAACCTACTACATCTGGGTGAGAGCTGTGTCATCAGGTGGACATGGACCATACAGTGAGAGAAGGCATAACATTACATACGATGGTAGGTATGGTTACACATATAATATTTAGTATATACAATAAACAAAATTGACAAGCAAGCTAAATAATATTTCAAATCAACTTAGTTTAGTTGTACTGCAGCACCAAATGAGGAGGAGTACCTTCTTAAGGGTGATCTATGGCCTTGCCTACTGGATGGGCTTCCTAACTCAGAAGGTTCATACAAAACATCAGCATACAATTGCAAGCTTAAGGTCACTGGGGGTTCTATCCCAGCAGAAGTCCACTTTTCTCATGGCTGTTATTCCCCACAGTAAACTATAGGTTAGGTTATATACGTAGTAGGCTAGTTTTGGTTGCCCTAGACTTGTTTGCCTATTGTGTCTGCTGTAGAGGACGTAAGACCTCCTTTGCAGACTATAGGCTTGGGTGGGTTGGGTTGCCCTAATAGGTCTGTTAAGGAGGCACGAGGTGGCTGGATGCTACCCTTTCCTGGGTAGTGGATTCCATTAAGCTTTTCGATGAACAAAATTATAATTAATAAAAATATTGTATAATGAATTTCCCGTCACTCATCTATTCAGCACCTGGTCCAGTAACCTTCCTCCAAGTGAGACCATCCACTACCATATTTGGACTAATTTTAACATGGGGACCACCTTCTGGTAACAACTATCCAACTCCTGTTACCTATCGACTCAGATATCGTGAAGTGGCAACTAGTGGTTGGATATATAATCAGATGACTACACAGAGACAGTACATGACACCTGTACTCAAACCAGGTACTAGGTATGAAGTGCAAGTTTTGACTGCAAATGGGGCATCCAACACAAAGTCAGCAATAGCAACTACACATGAATGTAGGTACTTTTGACAGTTGCTATAGTATCTATAAAGTGTAACCTTGCATGCATTAGCCATTTGAATCGTCAAAGCACACCACAGCACAGACAGCCTACAACATCATTCTCTTTTTAAATGGAAACAGCATGTTGATTGTTCTCTGCCCTCACTAGTAAAGTTCTTCTCGAATAAGAGATTTCCAAACAGCCTTGTACATATGGTGCTCTCTTACGACACTTAACTTATCAAAAAAGTATAAGGGGCAATTGGTGGCCATTTTCCTATTATTTTTTACTGTACTTAAAAAATGGAAGCCCTCTGGAAGGAAATAGAGGCTGGGGTTTGTATTCAGACATACGCAGTACTTCTAATCAATCAATCAATCAATCAAAAATTATTATTTCAGTACATCGTGCCATCCAAGGCATTAGGACCCAGTGTAGTCCCATGCAGCACGATACGTACCATACAAAGAACACTGAAAAAATGAAATCTATCCATTTGATTTAATTATACTAATTTCGTAAATTCAAGCTATTGGCACAGTATTTTGTTGCATACCATAATATTATAATAGTTGCATATCTAGGTTCAAAATATATATTATTATAATATTATGTTATTTTAAACTTATTGCATATAGTACCAGGATCAGTTGCTTCTCTCAAAGTAAAAGAATCTACTACTGTATTTGGACTAATCATAACATGGGGACCACCTTTTGGTAGTAACTATCCAACTCCTGTCACCTATCGACTCAGATATCGTAAGAGACCATCTAGTGGATCACCTGGTGGTTGGAGTAGTACTGTACAGAGGACTGCTACACAGAGACAGTTCACTACACCTGTACTCAAACCAGGTACTAGGTATGAAGTGGAGGTTTGGGCTGTTTCTAGTGTAGGAAGAGGCCAAAGTGTCAAAAGAACAGCAACTACATACCAATGTATGTGTAAAGCTATGTCATAATACATATTCTCAGACACATTATTCTTAATGCATGCAACTTTTATCTTAACGTAGTACCTGGACAAGTCACATCTATTGAAGTTAAACCAAACACTACTACATTTGGACTAATCATAACATGGGGACCACCTTCTGGTAGCAACTATCCAACTCCTGTTACCTATCAACTCAGATATCGTGAGAGACCATCTAGTGGACCACCTGGTGGTTGGAGTAGTACTGTACAGAGGACTGCTACACAGAGACAGTACACTACACCTGTACTCAAACCAGGTACTAGGTATGAAGTGGAGGTTTGGGTTGTTTCTAGCATTGGAAAAGGGCAGAGTGTCTCAAGGATGATAACCACTTATCAACGTGCGCATTAAACTTTCATACCAGTCCTCATTATGAATGTGATATAATTATTATGAATCAGATACATGACATGGTATTCATTGTTTGAAAGATATTATGTTTATATGTTTTGTCTCTCCTCAGTACCAGGAGCAGTAATCTCCCTAAAAGTGACACCATCCCCAATTCAATCCAGGTTTTTCGTAACATGGGGACCACCTTCTGGTAGCAACTATCCAACTCCTGTTACCTATCAACTCAGATATCGTGAGAGACTACCTAGTGGATCATCTGGTGGTTGGAGTAGTACTGTACAGAGGACTGCTACACAGAGACAGTACACTACACCTGTACTCAAACCAGGTACTAGGTATGAAGTGGAGGTTTGGGCTGTTACTAGCATTGGAAGAGGCCAAAGTATCACAGGAACAGCAACCACATATGAATGTAAGTATAATTACCCAATGCTGCATAAAATTTGATTATTTTGTTATATGACATGCCATATTATGCATGCTTTGCTATAGCACCTGGCCCAGTAACCTCCCTCCAAGTGAGACCATCCACTACCATATTTGCTCTAAACATAACATGGGGACCACCTTCTGGTAGCAACTATCCAACTCCTGTTACCTTTCAACTCAAATATCGTGAGAGACCATCCAGTGGATCACCTGGTGGTTGGAGTAGTACTGTGCAGAGGACTGCTACACAGAGACAGTACACTACACCTGTACTCAAACCAGGTACTAGGTATGAAGTGGAGATTAAAGCTGTGTCTAGTATTGGTGAGGGAAGTAGTAGCCTTGAAGTAGCAACAACAGGTGAGCTGGTCTACTTTATAGACTTGAATTCTGTTCTGATGACCAAGGAAGTTCAATTATCTGCATAATGATCTTGTTTTTCATCAGTAACTGGCATTGTTAGGAAGCTTACTATAAAAGCACATCCATCTGAATTATCGCTGATAGTAAAATGGCAGCCTCCCTCAGTTATCTCCAACCCCACCGGATATAGACTGAGATATCGTAAGAAATCATCCGGTAGGTGGAACATTGTAATTAGCTCACAACAAAGACAGTACACTATAGAAGGTCTTGAGGCTGAACTTACCTATGAAGTAGAGGTTTGGGCTGTTTTCAGCAGTGGAGGAGGTATCATAAGCAAAGTGTCTGCTACAGTAGGAGGAAGTTAGTTACTGTACGAGAGTAATATAATATGCATTTCCTTTTTACATACCACATTGTATTCCTCGATTTGAATAATATTGTGTGTCTACCCATACTTCCTTGTACTAAAGAACAGCACTGTTATTCCCAGTTTTGTCACTCCAGGTCCCTCTGTGTCCATTCGAGTTGAATCAGTCAACACTTCTTCCATTACTGTTGTCACAAGTGGAACCAGGGGAACTGTGTCCTATAAAGAAACTGGATCTAGTGATGAACCAATGTCTGACTCATCAAATATGCCTCCCTCAAAGAGAGTAGTAATATCAAATTTAAAGCCCAACACCGAGTACCATATCTCCTATTCTGAGACGAACAGTTATGGAACAGGCAGTGTAGTATCCAACAATTTTACGTTGTCTGAAGGTACGTAGACATGCAGCATTCATATAATATTATACCTCAATGCATGAATGCAATTTCATGATCATTATGCCATAATAATATGTATACGAGCTGGTTGGTTGGTCATGTCACACACAACGATCACAGCTCCAAATTCTGTCAGACTCTATACTAAGTCTTATACCTTAATTTACTTGTATAAACCTTGCCGCTTAAGATGCTGCCTCTTTTAACCCTAACTGTAACAATTATACTTATCTGTTTCCATGGCCAGAATGCAAGTTATGTTTTACAGTATGTAAAGGATGATAAATGATGCATTTTGACAATGGTGTGTGGGCTTGAGTTGTGCATTGCATGTGAAGAGCATGTTATAATTATTGCTATACATATACTGTAACTAAATTCTGTATTCTATGCAGCTCCATCTCATTTGAAGCTAGAAGTTCTCTCATCAAAATCAATTGATGTTAATTGGAAAGCACCAGAAAATGGTCAAAATTTGAATTACTATGTCGGATACACCTCTGCATTGACCACAGCTAAGACTGAAGCCCCCACTGTGTCTACCAACATGACCCTCACTGGTCTTCATCCTTATGAAGAGTACACCATATCAGTGCAAGCTGGTAACAGAGCAGGACTGAGTGTACCTGTGACTGGCACTGCTAGAACATTCGGTGGCAGTGAGTACATGATAATTGTTATAAGTGTGTTAATTACTGTTTGCCCAAGCAGTAAACGTGATTTACAGTAACACTCGATTTATCCCAACAGAGCCATTTTCCGAGCCTGCGAATCAAACCCATCTTAAAATGTCATCGCGATGGTGTCTTGTTAGTTGGAAAATTCCGGAAGAAAGGGGTAGACATGGAATAATTACTCACTACATCATTGAACTAAATGATGCAAATGGCAAAGTATGGAACATCACTCACGAACTGAAACAATTCAACTTCAGTTCTCCTGACAATGTAACACACAACCTCACCAACCTCACTCCTAACACAAAGTACAAGTGGAAAGTTGCAGCTGGTACTATGAACGGAACTGGCCTTTTTACCTCAATTTCAAAGAAGTTTCATACTCATGAAGATGGTAAATGCAAACAAATGTGCATTACTACGTATATAGAACTTGGCAATGCGTAGAATGTACCTAATACATGTACTAATACAATGTCATATATTACTCCTATTATTGGCTGAAGAAAAAATATTATACTATATAATAATATACTCCTCATTCTGTCTCATCCTCCTTATTTGGCATGATAGTTGAACCTCGTTAGCATGAAACTGCATAACATGACATATCTTTTAGCATGAAATGCTAGCCAAGTCCAAGCGCAGATCCAAGCATAACATGTAGTACTGTTTACATGAAATACTGTTAAGATGAAATTTCAGCACAGTCCCCTGAGTTTCGTGTTAACGAGGTTTGACTGTATATTATATTATAGAAAGATGCATTGATATGTACTCTTTTTGTCAATAAGGGTGCATACCTAGCATTCTACTGTAGAGAGAGTGCTGTGTATACTCTATAACTTTTGCAATGAACCATACGCATGTGGAACATGTCCGTGCTAATTCGGAGGTGTGAAAATTTCGGTCTTTTTTACAGCTTCTGTTCTCAACTTAAGTAGATACAGAGCGTCAAACAAAGGATCAAGATGTAGGCAGACACATAGACGTTCGTACAATTATCTTTTTGGAAGGCTTGCTTTTATCATGAAGAAGCTACTGAGGTTTTCCTAACCCCTACTGAAAAGCAAAACGCTCTGGGTGCTACCTGGTGGAACGTTTCCAAGACTACTTTTTAACATAAATCGCTATAACAAAACATTTACTAACTTTTCCATGTAGGTGACTTGACTGTTCCTTTCCAAAGACGAGATCTGATCAATTGGTCCTAATAAGCCAACATTCAAGCTCCTGTAACTTGGGACAGGAACAAAAGCTCTCTCTCTCACCCGCATGGAAAAGCTGTATATTTCCAATGGCTCGAAGTTGACACCAAGAATCTGTCTCCATGCAGCTTGTTCCCTTACATAACACCCAGCCGAAAACTATGATTCAGAAGAACATCTAGTTAGACCACGAGCCAGCCTATGACAGAGCAACCGTGACGACAGAAAATGTCACTAAACACGGATTCGCCATTCGTATATGCCTGAATATTAGTCCAAATCACAAGATAACTGCGTGACTTATAACTTGTAAGTGCCGAAAAATTACGTTTTATCGCTATGCAAACTGGGAAGCGCTATTATAACAGATTCTGGGCATGTCCCGCATGCGTAGTACATGTGTATATAGACATTCTGAGTGTACTGTCATTGTTTTCTTTTCCACTTTTCCAGTTCCAGGACCAGTTTCTGGACTATTGTGCAAAACAATTTCAAGTGAAAGTGTAAACATCAGCTGGAGTGTACCAATGGAGCCAAATGGTGTCATCGAAGGGTATAACATTAGCTATAGGGAAATAGAAGGAAATACAAGTGAGGACTTTCAAGTGGGTCCAGATTATCTTCACAAAGCCATCATATCTCTAAGTGAGTTTCTAGTTTGTAGCTGTATACTAAATGTATCATGCAATTGTCATGCATGCACTGTAAATTGGTTTTAACAAACTATATACTTTGGTTGCTGAATTTCACAATATGGATAGTGACGACACATGTTATTCTGACACTGAATACAATAATCATTACAAAATGAATTGGGGATGACGATTGTGTGGCCATTCATTTTATGTACACAGTCTGTGTACACTTTGATTGAATGTAGCTCTTATTGTCATGACCATGTCACCTCTGTAGAAATACACACTCCTTATGAAGTGACAGTTACGGCAAAGACATCAGTAGGAGCTGGTGTGCCATCTTCGTGCGTGTTCTTCACTGAGGAAGGAGGTGAGTACATCATGTATTATATTATGTATGTACCTGGTTCACTGATGCAATGTTTTGTTTTAATTTTGATAAATTGTATATAATAATAATAATTATAAACTACTGTACTGTCAACATTGTAAACGGAGCAGTATAACTACCATATATAATATCAAGAGATGTGTTGATTTCATTCTTGCATGTACAAACAGTGCCCACCAAACCTGTTGAGGATGTAGTAGCCTTCAGAGTGGATAGCAGAAGAGTGAATATTTCCTGGACACCTCTGTCCCTAGTTGAAGCAAGGGGAATTCCCCTGTACACAGTCTCCTACATGTCCAATGGTGATCAGGTTGAAAGTGTCAATACAAAGGAGTCCACTATCATCATTCCTGGACTTAGTCCACATAGGACATATATTTTCACAATTCGAGTTTCAACTGGGAATGGGACTGGAAATGCAACAGCTCAGGGTGAGTTTGATCTATTTGTGTATGACTCATGATGTGTACTATGGGAGTTTATATTACTGTGCTGTGCACTTTCAATGTCAGTGATGGCAACATGAACTGTTCTGAATCATTTGTCCTGCAGTAACATTACCTGGAAAAGTACTGACTACAGAAGGAGGTGGCCCGGCAAGTGAAGTGGCGGCTGCAGTTGCAGTTTTGTTGATCATTATCATTGCTGCCTTTATAGCCATATGCATAGTAGTTTGCTTCAGGTATAGAATTAATACAGAAGCATACACATGGCATATATATATATATATATATATATATATATATATATATATATTTATTTATTTATTTATTTATTTATTTATTTACACAATATATATACTGTGTACAATACTCATTTGTAGTATGTTAGTGCATTATGATTTGACTATATCATTGGTATTGGCTGCATCTTTGGCAGTACAACCCATTCTTTTATTTACATGCTTATTGTGATCATGAAGGAAGCATCGGAAAGCAGCAGCACTAGCTACATCACCTATGCTCTCTGTTCACTGTGAAAAGAAAGGGGAAAATAAGTATACACTGGAAATAGACAGAGGTGGAAAGGATGATGTTGCAAGCATTGTGGATGAATCACTAGGTGCTGATGTATGTATTGTATTCTTTATGGTTTATCTCCCAGGCGGGATTTCTTTAGAAACTCAGAGCTGGTTCTTTGTATGTAAAGCATAGTTTCACCAATGACCAATGAGTTGTACACTCCAAGAGAGCTATTATAGTGCTTAAGTGAAGCTGTCTTTAGGACAACCGGTATGCCAGGACCAGCTGTCTGTAGATACCACTGCATGTATTGACTGACCCATTATATTATAATTATGTACCAATTAGCAGGGATGCAATCAAAAGTTCTCTAGGGACTATCTGCCTGAATACACTGGAAATTAATCTCAATTAACACTTTTCATTTGACACTTGCCATAGTTTATCGTATAGTATGATATTATAACAATATTAATTATATATTCAATTAACATTGCATTATTTCATAGTAGCTGATGGTGCTGAAATAATCATACCAAAGAAGAGCTTTCTTGCTGTCACTAAGCAGCTTCACCTCAACAGAGATCGAGGATTTGAGGAAGAGTTCAAGGTACAGCTAGTGATATAGTCATGATTCAATGCATCCTGCCTCAAGAAAAATGTGTATTGGAACCCAATGTGATAAATTCTTGGTACACAAATTTTAATGATAAGTATGACTTATTACTTTTAAGACCTTTCTTTCACCTGAAGGCAATCAAGGAGGAAACTATAGTGTTGCTAGTGTGTGTGTGGGGGGGGGGGGGGGGGAGGGGGTATAATCACAAACCATTTTTACTATAATTTTAAAAAATTGAATATTTGCATGAATAAATATATCGTAATATTGTCAACTGCTATGCTAGTGTCAGTTTCTTTTTCAGTTTCTTTTTTCAGTCTTAGCCTATCATTCTATTTGTATTTTCATTGTTATATACTACAATATTGATTCCATGCAAAGTCATGTTCTGGGGTTTCATGAAAGAGTCCAAAACATTGACCCTGAAAATGGGAAGTGGTAATTGCATCATATACTTTTGTCCACTTACTTTCTGTTTACCTCCTCTTCACATCGTTATCACATTATCTTCATAATGAGGTTTAAATACCCATTTACATGCATACATGCATACATAGCTATAGGCACGCGCATGCATGAATACACACACCACACACACACGAACGAGCGCATGCACATCACCTGTTGTCTTGCAATGAATATTCTCTGCTAACTCATCCATTTAATTAATTTTTAGACCATTGTTAACGACCCCAATGGAAGTGACGTCATAGCAAAAGCCAACCGACCAAAGAACAGATATGGCAACATCACCACATGTAAGCCTTTTCACTTGTAGGTCTGTTATAAATTAAGGAACTTTTCTATTGATGAAGAATGCATAAATGGCATAACATTGATGTTGATGTATGGATCTTAACTTTATGTTACACAAGGACCACAATTTATAATATTTTCATTACAAATTCCGGAAATGTAACGTGCTATTCATACACACACACACACACACACACACACACACACACACACACACACACACACACA
>CAUJGJ010000242.1:1120000-1132500 GCA_963170055.1 Halisarca cf. caerulea | reverse complement strand
GAGAATGAGCTGCTGAAACCCTACGAACCTGGTAGAGGACTGGAGGTAACGGTCACTAGTGTCAAGGGATATGCCAACTACGATGTCAGGGAGATCACATTGAGCAATGTAAGGAATAGTGCTGACTCAGCACTATGTCTATTACAAGCAGGCTATATATCTGTAGCAATAGGGCATTGAAAAACTGGAGTCATTTACTCCTTAGTTTTGTGGATTCAGAAGTTATCGTTTTTGGTTGTCGTTTTCAGATCTTTTATTGAAAATGATTAGGCAAAACCAAATTAATCAAAGTATTCTGTTTCCATGTGGAACTATAAGCCTCAGTAGGGCATAAACCTTATTGAATGTGCTGCTCAAAATAGTGGAGCCAAAAATGCATTGCAATTGTGTGCGTACCATTATACCACGGATATTACAATGTCATATAATTATACATACTGTATGTACAGGCTTGTAGCCAGGTTGAATTATGGGGGGGGGGGGGGGTTCTTTTGGACCAAAGTGGAACTCTTCGCTACATAAATGGCCATTGTGGTTGATTGCGTTTTGCTGGACAGACAATCTGAGATTTAAGTATTTGGATACTAGCTTTATTTCAGGGATTGATGGAGTATATAGATAAATCTAAAAAGTACTAGTTATAGTAAGTTCTCATGAAATAAGGCTAGAATGTCTCGTTTATTTTCAGTGTTGTTAGCTAGGTGTAACTGGTTTCTAAGTAGGGGGGGGGGGGGGGGGGGGGGGTGCTTCCGCACCCCAGACCCTCCCCCTGGCTACGGGCCTGATGTATGTACGTATTACAAATATAGTGGTTGTACAGAACATATACTATCGATCTGTGTAGTATATAGTTTGAAAATGGAGAAACTACCTCTGTATCTAATATACCCCATAGTGGAGGTATGGTAAAATTAGTGTACATGAAAACTAGAACATTGCAGATTACCTTCACCTCAGCTTCATTTCTGCTTGCACTCTGACAGTCATAGTTCTCGATGGCTGTGAATGACATCCGCATCAACAGCCTGCCACATTTTATCTTAAGGGTGCTGCTAGATTGCTCACTGCTCTAGATCTCATGGTGTAAACACCTCATGTACATTTCCATGACATCCATTATAACAAGCAATTAATGATGTGTTTTCAACCAGTGAGCATTAAACTCTACGTTATGCATGGTTTAGTAACTATAGAAACATAAATATTGTTTGTTCCAACTCGACTCTTGGTTTTCTGCAGCCAAGTAGTGGGCACTCCACACCTCACAAGCTGAAGCAGTTCCATTACACTGGATGGCCGGATCATGGAGTCCCCACACATCCTTCTTCTCTGGTGAAGTTTGTGCAGCAAGTGAGGAGGGAGTACAGGGACAACAGAGCTCCTTTGCTTGTACACTGCAGGTGGGTGTGATGGAGGAGGAGTACATGAGTATATGTAATGTCTAAACCATGGCTGCCAGGTGTTTTGCACATATATACGACTTGAATGTCGAGGTCAGAGGCATAGAGCTGGACAGAGGTGGGTTGGACTCGGTACAGTGTGCATATTCCTAAATCCTGCAGCTATAATATTAATGCAGAATGTAGGAATTTGCACACTGTACCCAGTCCAACCCATACATATATCATATCATTTTTGCTATTTTAGCAACTTCTATTTACTTATCATATATTTATGTAGGCATAAATGGGGCTAGATGGGTATAGGAATAGGCATACATATTGAGCTAGATGAGTATAGAGCTAAGCAGTGTGCAAATTCCTACATCCTGCTTTATTACTTTAGCAAACTGCACCCAGTCCAACCTACCTCTGTCTATCTCTATGCCTATTCCTATGCCCATCCATCCCTGTGTAGCAAACAAACCTATATACCTTGTTCCAAAATTTTTAGATGATTGACAATTTCTTATCCCTACATCTTTGAGTTTATATAATATATACATGGCGAGTGAGAAATACATAGTATATACAATCATGGAAGATTCAATTGGCCCACATAGCCCGTATTCGATTTACACATGCAGTGCTGGTGTTGGTCGAACTGGTACCTTCATCACCATTGATGCAATGCTGCAGAGATTGCAGGAGAAAGATGATTTGAATATCTACCAGTTTGTGACAGCCATGAGAACCAGGAGGACCTTCATGGTGCAGACAAAAGTAAGTGGATGTATGTACCTGAATACATGCATAAACAGCATATCTGCACATACACATGTACACATGTACGTATATGCATGCACACAATGCAAAGACACACACACATGTGCTGTACAATATGAAACACATGCGTAACACATGCGTAAACAGCATACCTGCACATGACACACGTGTGTGTACATATGTACATATGCACACACACATGCACACATTAATGCACACACACACACACACACACACACACACACACACACACACACACACACACACACACACACACACACACACACACACACACACACACACACACACACACACACACACACACACACACACACACACACACACACACACACACACAACATACATGGTATGTCAAATGAAATTCTATTTCCTTCACTATCATGTGAACTCCCACAGGAACAGTATGCCTTCATCCATGATGCCCTGTGTGATTACCTTATGTGTGGGGACACATCAGTTGCAGCTCACGAGCTGAGAATGGAAATACAGAGCCTGCATCAGGCAGATGCGAAAACTAGGAAGAGCGGATTTCAGCAACAGTTTGAGGTACAGTGGAATCTCTATAATCCGGCACTTCCATAATCTAGCATTCTCTCCAATCCAACCATGGTATGATGTACTGTTACCATATTGAAGCTGGCTTAAGAGTCACTCCGTAATCCAACAACTTTCTAATCCGTCATTATATTCAAGTCCCATTGAGTGTTGGATTAGAACAGTTTCACTGTATATGTTAGTGACATGTGGAATAGTACTGCACGTGAACATGTGCCTCTATGCTACTATATTATGTGCTGCTGCTGTGATAATTATACCCTAAAGAGCTATTTGAACGGCCTTTGCATTTCAGTCAGCGAAATCTCCGTAACCTGGTCGGCAACTACATACTTAATTGATCATAAGGTACAGTCACCATTTACAGTGGAATCCTTTATTCCAGACACCTTTCAAACAGAAAGCACTGTCCTGATTGTTGAGGTGCCATCACTTCAGGGGTTGAAGATGTTCTATGGCTTATTATAGTGGATTTTTTGGTTCCAGTGGCATGTATGTGTCCATATAAGAGGAGTGCATGCCTGCAATCATAGAATCTGATACTAGAGTATCCATGATGCAATTCAGGGGTCTAGATTAGAGGGGTTCAACTGTATAGTGAGTAACTCTAAGAGTTATCTATAATATCTGACAATATCCTAATTAGACACTCTTTCAAGTCCTATTGAGTGACAGAGTAGAGAGGGTTCACAGTATCAGTGTGGCCGGATGTAGCCAACTAGAAATTGTGCAGAACGGTATGGGGATATTCCTCAGATTAATTAATAGCAACTTCTATACATATTGAAACTCATACATGTTTATGGAGATCGTTCACTTGCAAGATACTGTACACGAGGAAATTTTTGCTACTAATAAACTATGTAGTTTTCACAGTTCAAAAGGATCCGTGAAATTGTTCATCCGTGAACTTCAATGGAAAAATGGCTGCTGACAGGATCATGTACCGCTTTAGTTTAAAGAATATATTTGCATGCAAGGATTGACCATCAATGTACTTTGCTTGGATTCTTAGTTTCCATTTTCCTTGGGTTTGCTTTGTTTAACTTTAGGAATGCAGCAGCGTATGTACCTTAGGCAATAGTCCTCAAGCTTTCACGACAATAATGAAGACCAAGAACCACCGAGAGCACTACAGTTTATCTGCTAGATCTTGCTGGTTCACTCTTGAGAGATTGAAATACTAATCACACCCATAGGATAACCAAACTAAGACATGATTTCATTCATTAGGAGAAGCAAATGCTTGGAATACAAGAGGGGGCCTATTGTTGCACAATCTGCAGCCAGAGACTGCAATTTTTTGGGGCTACAAATTTATGAGCACCAATAGCCACCAGGCTAGCCCGGAAACTTCCTGACTTACAGCATTATGCTAATAATTGCATGCAGTCTCTGTAGTCACATGGACTGGTTCATACTAAGCACAGAGATGTATTACATTAACTAAGCATCATTATATAGTTAATGCATGGACCACACTACAGTGATTGGGTGTTTCATTTCACTGGACCATGTTAAGTGACATTTTCTACTCGCTTCAGCTCCTTGATTCTATGAGCAAGAAACCAGTATCCGAGGACGAGTCCTTTTCAAGAAAGGCCACTGTTGTCAAGAAAAACAGATACAAGGACAAATTCCCATGTGAGTGAGATGGCTTCAGTGTACAGTGGAACCTCTAAAAATAGGACACTTTGGGGGTGATATAAGTTCAGCTGATTTGTTCCTTGTAGAAAGATTTTCTTCTTTGGAAAGTTCAAAAAGTATTGTAGGAATTATTCTGGGACCGAAAGTAGTGTCCTTTGTAGAGATTCATTATACTGTGTCCTTAGTTGAAATATCCACTATCGCAGGTTCCCCTGTAATATCTATAGCACATGATATCTTCACAACACGTTATGTATTACCATTGTTGGAAATTGTTATAATGGAACTATTGGGACGAAATACTCTCTGATGCATTCAAACAATCCTGAATCCTGATACCCATCTTAAATATGCGTTCAGTTTCATAATAAGTATATATTATTGCATCTATTTAAATTTTAGCATTTCAAAATGCATTCACGAAAGTAGTCTGTACTGTAGCTACACAAAATCCTCCTATATATATATTATTGTTGATCGTTAAACGTCCCCAATATGCTAGATGGACGACATATTCATTTGCAATTTAATGTGAAAAGCCTAATACAGTGATACCTCATTACTCCGACCTCTCTGTGATCTGACACTTCTGTAATCCAACATTCTCTTCAATCTGACCATCTTATGAGGTATTGTCACAATATTAAAGTATGCTAAGAGTCACTCTGTAATCCGACAGCCTCCTATAATCCACCACTCTTTTCAAGTCCCATTCAGTGTCGGATTAGGATCAAGGTTGTCAGATAACACAGTGACTATAGTCGGATTTGAGACGATATCAGATTATAGAGGTTTACCTATAAAAGGCATTGGCTAGTACAATCATAGCAGTGAATACATTCCTGTAACGAGCACACTTTGAATGAAAGGGTGTGTCAGCAGTCAAGTCTTGTGACCTTTTCGAATTTGTCAATAAGTAACACATTAATTTGATCTGTACATGAAGCGTCATTAAATTTGTCGTCATAACCTTCACTATACAGTGAAGATTATGACGACAAGTGAGGGGGCCAGAAGGTTCTAGATGGAGCATTTTATACAGAAATATGTTAAACACATGTATGATTTTGGGTCCTACTCCCTAAAGGTGAGGGGGTCAGGGCCCCCTTGGCCCCCCTGGTTCCTACGCCTATGCTCTGTAATATGGACACCACCTGGGACCACAGTAAGCTGTCCTCCATATGGAGGTGTCCTTATTTCGGAGGGTACGAATGTATGCTTGTTAATGTGAGGAACTTTAAAAGGGACAGAGCAATGGTGCCTTTTTAAGGAGATTTCTGCATTTCGGATCGAGGTATCCTTTAATGAAGGTTCTTCTACATTCCCTTATGAATCATACTTCCTAATACATCCCACATGTATTCATGCTTTTTATTGCAAGTCTCAGATTATCAGTTTTTGGTTTGCAAGTGTAGACTCCAACTGCTATGTCCGTGCACCTGGTAAGGGACCCACTGGTGGAGCTGATTACATAAATGCAAGCTACATAGATGTGAGTGCAATACATCAGTGTACCTGTAGCTCACTGAGTGTATCTGTGCTATATATCTGTTGCCAGTGTGTGTGTGTGTGTGTGTGTGTGTGTGTGTGTGTGTGTGTGTATGTGTGTGTGTGTGTGTGCGCGTGTGTGTGTGCGCGTGTGTGTGTGAGTGTGTGTGTGTGTGTGTGTGTGTGCGTGTGTGTGTGTATGTGTGTGTGTGTGTATGTGTGTGTGTGTGTGTGTGTGTGTGTGTGTGTGTGTGTGTGTGTGTGTACATGTGTGGGTGTTATGTGTGTGTATGCTTGCTTGAGTGCGTGCATGTGTGCTTGCATACATGTATGTATGTATTTGTGTGCATGAATGCATGTGTCCATTTGTATGTGTGCATGTTTTTTTGTGCATGTGTGTGTGCACATGTGTACATGTATATATGTGTGTACATATCAGTGTTGTGATAATGTTAATTAGTAATTGTAATCAATTGTATTAGGTATATATTTGCTGATAACGGTAGTGTAGTTGTAATGGAGCTGTTTCAGTCTCAGAGTAGTTGGAATGGTAGTTGGTATTCTTTTGCTTTTGGAATCAAATTACACAATTACCATGCAACTACTGTGATATATATTGTGTATATCTGTGGATATATTTTGCCCCCTAAGAAGGTAGATTTTGGCTAGTTCGAGGCTATTTCCTGTACTATAGTAAACCAAGTGCCTAGTAGAAATGGAAAAATGATATCAATCACATGATATAAATCACCACTAATATAAAATCTCAGCTTTTGTAAGCATCCGAGAATAAATCAGTTATTAGTTATTGTAGTTGTAATTGTAGAAATGTAGTTGCAATGGTAATTGATCGCTTTAGTGGAGATCTGTAGTGATAATGGTTATCGTGCTGCTTTAATACCGAGATAATTGCAATGGTGGTTGATTGTGATACCCCTGTAATGGCCACAACACTGGTACATATACTGTATGTGTGTATAGTGTGTAATATTATTATAATGCATATTATATATAATTTGAGCAGTGTCTGTAGTACATATGTATCCTTCTATACTAATGTTCATCTCTCATTGTCAGAGCTACTCAAGGAACAAGGCCTTCATAGCAGCTCAGGCTCCTCTGGAGAGCACAAAGAGTGATGTGTGGGAGATGATATGGCAGTACAGACCTTCTGCAGTTGTTGTTTTGTGTGATTTTCAGAAAGAAAAGCAGGTGCATTTTTCTCTAATTATCTGTACTTATCAGTGCATACTGCTGCAAATATGTAGATTGTCCTTTATTATTGTGGAATTTCTTGTACTTGTAGGAGATGTATTCCAGGTTCTGGCCGGATGAACGTGAGAAAACGCTGGATGTTGGATTTCTGAAAGTGAACAACGAATGCACCAAGAGGGATGCAACCTATGACATCACAAGAATTGAGGTCTTTGACAGCAGAAAGGTGAGTGGAGGGAAACCTGCTATTCAGGACACTTGAAAATCTGGATACCTGTATAAACTGGACCTTAATTTGTGGTCCCAAATTCTCATTCACACATGAATAACTTATTGGGGCAACCCTGGAAAATCATGACACCTATGCAATCAGGACGCTTTTGGTAGTCCCCAAGGTGTCTGCATTACACAGGTTCAACCGTACATTAAGCTAGCAAGATCACTTTATTTTTACAGTGTTATGTCATATTTGTAACCTGCACTTTCTCCATGCAAATAAGTAATCACTGCACACATATGCACAGTGGACGTACCGTATGCCACAACCATAGCCAGACAACACTTTAATATAGAGACTTAATATGCAGTAGACTTTGGATAGTAAGACCCTCAAGGGAAGGCAAAATAGATGCTCACCATCAGAGGTAATTATACTATCCAAGGTGCTTTCCATGGTATTGCATGAGGTAGGGATGACAGAGCAACGATTACTTACTATTCAGGTCTGGTGTATAACACGGGAGTACTTGCTAACAGAGTTTGACTGTATGTCTTGCCATTCATGTGTTTCTGATATGGAATTTACTCTAATTTTTGCAAACATGACATGTGATATACTCCGGGCCCTTACAAGCACCAATGGATGTACCTCCTGAACGTTTCCAATGGGGTAAATAGTACACTTGAAGGACAATCATTAGCATGTGTGAATATACGTTTAATATCTACGGGCAATGCAGCAACTATAGTAACTCCACCAGATACGTGTAGACAGCTGTACATGCATGTAAATATATAGCCCATGCTACCCATACATAGGATGGCTACCCATACATAGACTGCATAAATTGTTCCGTAGTTTTGTTACAGCTTGATCCATATGCATGCTAGCTAATTAGGCAGTGCCGCCTTAGTGATGTATTGCATAAGGTTCTATCTACTGCTGTACACTGAACTGCACTCATGTACACTACACAGCAGAAGGACCACCTGTCTATAGTGACAACTATTGACTGTTCCAGGAAGCACTAGAACAATGCTATTGCACCTCTACATACGAGGACCACCTGTCTGCAAAGACCCGGCCAGCCTGTTCCTTTGGAGGATCTCTATTACATGTTATAGGTTTCACTGTACTGTGAAACCTATAAAGACCACTCAAGGAACCACATAACCATGCTCTTTATAGACAGGTGGTCCTTGTGTAGAGGTGCAGTAGTGTTGATATCGTATATAGCTCTGCTGCCAGCCTACAGTGGTCACTATATAAGCAGATAGTCTTTCTACACAGGTGGTCTTTATATGCAGATTTCACTGTATTTTTAACATGATCTCATAGGAATCTTCAAAGGTGCTGCATGTGAGTCTGTTCCATCTGAAGGACTGGGACAAAGATGGTCGCCCAACCACTGAGGCCATGTTGAGACTCATGGGAGACGTGCAAAACACAACTGCCTCCCCCAGTGGTGATGTCATCCCAGCCGTAGTGATGTGCGAGTGAGTACAAACACATACACATTTACTGGAATGAAATATACCGCACACGCTTAATTATTTTCGCCGGCTAAAACATTTGCAGATCTTCGATTTTATTAATTTTCACATTTTTATATTTGTTTTGATATTGCACAAGAGCCCAATCTATATTAAAACCTACAAATATATAACCATGTACACAAGAATTAAAGCGTGTACCGTATATACGGTAGCTTTCATTGAAATGATAGTGTTCAATGGATCCAACCCTCATGCAGTATTCCAGCTTTAAGTCTTTCTAACCTGACAATCTCCTGAGGAACACTCTCCACATAGCAATTTAACCTCTACAATCTGTTGCAGTCACTGTGGAACCTACAATAGTGGACGCTCCCAAATAAGGACATAGTATTGTAAACCTCTCTACAAAGGACACGGCTTGAGTTAAAAATATAATGCCTCCCTATAGTTCTTATACATTTTGCTCCTTCCAAACAGGACAACCTCCTTACAAAGAACAAATGGAGTTGTCCCAAAGTGTCCTTTATTCGGAGGTGCCCCTATTATATTGCTTGTTTTCTACATGTTGTATTAACAGTGGGCCCACTGCATTTACATACGTTACAGTACATGTTTTGGGTTGGTATGGTGTGCTAAGTAGTGAAGTGCATCAATTTAATCTATCATTGCATGGTTAATGTGAATATTACAATATGATTGTCAATGCAGTAACTGCAACACTCAAAAATTCACAGAACATAAAGAATTTAATAATGAAGTGGTGGAAGTTTGTATGGACAATCACACATTTAACACACCACCTAATACCTATAGACAAAGTATATACATCTTAGAACATATATGTTTTATTATTCACCTGGTTATGCATTGTTTTGACAGATTGGAAGCCACCTGCCAAAGTTTACAAGGTGAAAATTTACATCGGGCTCTTGAGCAATGGCAAAGCATGGCCATCTGCGAATATAAAAACACAAAAATTCCTTACATCCAAGATCCACGAACATTTCACCTGCAAAAAATTTAAGTTCATGGGGTGTATACATCCCAGATTTTGGCTTGTACCAATTTTGTCATTCTTAAATTAGTGGACAGCCATGTCTTTTCATTGCAGAAGAGCCCGATCTAGAATTTTGCGGATGTAAACTTTCACAAATGGCTATTAGTGAGTACCATGCACTAATATAAAACCATGCTAAAATTAAAGCATATACAATATCATATTTTATGTGAAGAATTCATAACTTTCATTCATATTCTCCTTTCACTCTGCAGTGACGGTATGGGAAGAAGTGGTGTGTTCATTTGTGCTATGTCTGAAGTTGAGAGAGTTAAAGTTGAAGGACAAGTTGATGTCTTTCAGACTATCAAGGGAATGAGAATCCAGAGACCTCACATGGTGGAGACTGCTGTAAGTGTGCACTAGGGGGAATGTGTACATAAACGCATGTGTACATATTGTGTGCATATAAATGTGCATATTATACACAATGTCATGTACAGAAGTATGCTATAATACATGTTAGTACAGTGGAACCTCTGAATAAAAAACACTAAGTCTTGTGGCCAGTATAAATTCAGCTGATTTGTTCTTTGTTTATAGAGAGGGGGTTTCCCTTTTTAAGAGGTTCAAAATGTTTAATTGTTGGAATTATACTGTAGGGAAGTTCATTATGCTGCGTCCTTATTTGGGAGATTCCACTGCATGTACAGTATAGGTATCACTCCTCAGAAAGTACTGTATGTATATATATACATTCAGTCAAGAACTCGCACCCAAATTTAAACCGACAATTACTTCAATATGCACCCTACATGCACATCGACATCATCCTACATGCAATCCGCCATTTCATTTCTAACGAGTGAACAAGAAAATGGCATGCACATCATAGGAAAGGAGGCCTAACAGGGTCATAGTGATGTAACTATTCCACTGACATGTTATGGCCTAACAGGGTCATAGTGATGCAACTATTCCACTGACATGTTATGTGCTCCTTTGCAAGTTGAGATTTTCATGTACCGAAATGTGTTCATACTATACAGAATAGTGCACGTGGAACCTCTAATACCAATTTATATCCTTAGCTAAATAGTGAGAACCTCTATATAATGTATATAGCTAGTACAGAACACTTTTATCACGTAAGAAGACATGCAAACAGTCCCTCTGGACAGTGTACCCTTCTTATAACAAACTTTCACTCAGGTCAAAGTGTCTTCCCTTATCAAGAGCTACAGGCATCCACCATAAAAAACTATAATGTTGAACTATTTTGCATACTACTGCATGGTATCATATGTTATTATGCAATTACATTGATTCAAAAGGCAATTTCTTCCATGCATGGGGTTCAACACCCTCCAGCCTATATACTATATATGCTTGAACCTGAGCAGCTCTAGCAATATAATAGCTTGTATACATGTGGTTAGTACTAGCATGTGTGATCGTCAACAACATTAATTTTGTACTCGTCTCTCTCTCTCCTCAGGATCAGTACAAGCTCTGTTTTGAGATTCTCCAGAGCTACCTCGATTCATTTGATACTTACGCCAACTTTAAAGCAGTGTGATTACTCAATAGAACAGTGTGATTGTGCAACTTCTCAGTGTGTCAGTGTAATAACCATAATCTACAAGTTAACATTATTACAATGTGTTTTCCAAACATAAAAAGACTTTGTGCTTTCCAAATTCAATAATCATTATTATTATGTGTATTATTTCTAATCATGAGAACTGAAGAAGCTATATTTACATCAAATTTAACAACCAGAACACCAACAAAAAATATACAGTCATGTGATTTGTGAATGGGTACACACAATACACACAATTACACATATTAGCACATACTCTAACACATACTCTAACACTCTAATATACTCTAATACCTACTCTAACACAAACACATGCACCATACATAATATATAATTCAATCAAACAAAACATGGCCGGGGGGACAGGCGTCAATCAACATCAAAATCCATGTCCTGCAAATCAGCTGGAAGCGTAACCATCACACTGGCATGCAGCATTCCCAATCTGGATTATATTGTTGTTTTGAATCAGATGTTTATTGTGTGTATAAGTATACCATAATAATATTACTACTATTCTCACTTACAGAAAAAGTGATGCAATATGAATATAATATTACTGCATGAGTAAATATTCATTTACAGTGACACCTATTATAAAGACCACTCAAGAGATCAAGTATTGGAGGTCAATCTCAGCAAGCGGTGGTCCTTAACTATGTAGAGAATCAATATGTATAATATTATAATATTATACTACTGTATACGAATTTCTTCATCAGCTCCCATAAACAGACTATATAAGTCTATACACACAATTGCATGGTATGTAGGCTTGAGTTGCTTGCAGTCTTTACGTAATTCGGCAAAAATATGTTATGAATGTTTGGTCCTATATATTATATAGACTGGTTCTTTCACTTTATCCCTATAATAATAATTATAGTATACATTATAATACAATAATATGGATCACTAACAAGGTTCAATATGCATAATATATATAATGTGCATATGTGCATCTATTTACATGAAACATGTTCTGAAGTAAATGTGAAAATTCTGATTTGGCTTGTAGCCAAAATTGCTATTTTTTATTCAGTTTTCATAGTAAATCTGCAAGGATTGTTGTAAACAAGCATATTGTTAT
>CAUJGJ010000242.1:1105000-1115000 GCA_963170055.1 Halisarca cf. caerulea | reverse complement strand
GATCGTGCAAAAAGGCTTTGTCAAAAAAAGCTCCTCCACTTGGAACAAGGGTGAGTTGCAGGTACAGGGCTAGGTGGGCAAAGGGCAAGACAGGCATATATAGGGCTAGACAAGCATAGGGCTACACATACATGAGGCTAGATGGGCATAGGGCTAGACAGAGTTTAATTGGACTGAGTGCACTGTGCAAATTCCTACATCCTACATGTGCAGCACATTATACAGACATGTGCTGCGGGATGTAGGAATTTGCACTGTGTGCACTCAGTCCCACTAAAGACTGTTGTACCCGATACGGTTGTATTGCATTGTATTGTATTAGTTGTATTGTATTGTATTGTACTGTATTACAATACAATACAATGCAACTAATACAATATTATATAAACTGTTTGATGTTAAATATGCCAGTTTTGGCCAGTTTTTGCAGAAAAAATAATGTTCTTCGATCAGGAAGCTGGAATTCCTTAGTTATCGGTGAGTGGTGAGTATAATGTACTAGCTGCATGTGTAGGGTAACGCGGGGTGATTTGGAACGGTAACATAGAACGCTTAATCGAAAACAGTTAACAGTGTATTGGTTTATTCGAATTAGGAATTCAATCGCGTGGCAACCGTGGCTAGACAGCGTATCTGTAACAAAATTAATGTGGCAGTAAAGACCCTGTTTCTGTTTACCCCGCTTTATCCTACTTTTCCGCGGACAGTATAAGGGAAATTTTCTAACTAGACTATTTCGGCCGCGTAAACTTCTGATCCTGATAGTTTTGAACTAATAATTATTCTTAAAGTTCCCTGAGCACTCAGTCTGTTTTGGTTAGCCTTCTTTGAGGAATTCTAAAATTCACATTCGATGTATCAACGGTAGAGAACTTTGCCCATGATTCTGTACGTACCGTACTAGGATGTCATTGATAATTTTTATATTGCGAACTGCACGATTGTTGTAAATTAATAAGCAAGGGTGCCCGCAGGAATTTTCAACATGGTATGCTAATTCTGAAACATTGCACAACTTAATGAAAACATGTATTTTTCCATATGTATACATACGTGACATCGGGATGTACATACAATTATATGCATTTCACAATTAGTTCCTTCCTAAAAGCAATGAGTAATTATGAATGGATGTAAATAAGTAATGCACACTATCACAGGGTGGATGTACTTGTTATAGTTGGACATGCATAAGACTCTAGTCAGTATAGTGTAAATAGTAAATCTTCAGTGATATGGACTGCATCACAGGCTGTTTCTTCCTGGTTTGGCTGCAGAACCGGTGTACTGTCATCAGAGTGCATAAGAGGCTTAAAGTAGCTGTATAAGCTCATCATTACCATTCAAAACGAAAACTAAACTGCAACGCGTGGTGAATGCGCAATGACAAAATGGATTGCGCAATGACAAAATGGCCTATTTTGTGACGGTTCAATTGGCCATGAACAGAAAATCATGTTTGTGTGAACGAAATTCTTGTTAAATCGAAACAAGCAACAATATTTTAATACCAACATTATTTTTAGTGTTCTACATACAGAATATTATTCCTAAGCTATATTTTCAGCAGTTAAGTCCCAATATTATGGAACTCAGTTGCCAAAAATAATGGTACGTAATAGCAAACCTTGCGTATATGCTAGGGGCGCCCTTGATAAGGGCATTGTTCTTTGTCCTTAGGCTGGGTTTCAGCATAGGGTAATTAGTATCTATGGTTTCAGGGTCTGTACACGTTTGACCATAGATAGGTATAATGTTGTATCTATGGTTAGACCATAGATTATCTATGGTTAGACCATGCATGGATAGCAATATATATTACTATAGCTATTGTAATCGTATTGCTCTCGTGATGAGTGCAACTGGAGGACTTAGTCTAGCTCCTGCAGTATTTGTCTTAATTCTATTAAATGCTAGCATTGGATTCCATGATCATTGCAGTGAAAAGAGGCTACCAATACAGCATCATGATGAATCTGATTAGAAGGTCCTTGGCCTTCAGCCTGCTATGTTCAATAAAATGCCATCAGGGGATCAAGGTCTTCATATCGATTACCCATTAATTGTGCCTCGAGCAGCTCAGGTCATCCTGGCTGAAGGACACTTTTAATAAACCTTATCTGTATTGCAATATGATAACCACCTCTTGATTTTTGGCCTATTTAAATCTATTATATAATATTTTTATTAATAATAATCCATGGTTAGACACAGCATCCATAGATTCTTCATTGTTATATATTATTATACTGCCTTAGCTGACATGGTGCACTAGTTATAGTCAACAGTGGCAGATCTAGAAAACAGGAAAGGGTCTGTTTGCCACCCTTCATAAGAAGGAATAGCAGCAGTTTGGAGCTAGCTCGCGAGACTAAGGGTCTATAGCTAAGGAGTGGCAAGTGGATCCGAGTGAGGTGCGGAAATTTTTTTGCCTTGCCACACCCATTTCTGGTCACGTGAATCATTTCCTGGCAAAATGGTACTCAAAATTTCATTTGTGGACCAACAAAAAATTACGCAACTCTATGACAAAATGGCCGCTTTGTGCACGAACAACAACTTTGGTCCGTAGAGAAAAAGAAAATGAATCCCTTTGGTCATTTCAGCTGTAACTCAAAGACTTTGAGCAAGAAAACATATTCTCTGTTGTAGGTATATATAATACAATTAAATCTACTAAGTACATTAAACAAACAAACCGGCTGGAGCCTTGCACAAGAGGTGTAGGTTGACTTGGGCTGAAGGGATGTTCTATGGTACCCTTGGATCACCCCCCCCCCCCCCCCTTAGATCTGCCAATGGTCAAGATTGCTTGTCAATGATACACATTGATTTGATATGCTCTCTTAGGACTTGTAAGAACCAATCGATGTAGTCTGGCAAGCTAGACCAGCCCTGCTAATGCACAAATGTAGACTACATATATTGTTATCCTTAATTGCATGTATTTCTTGTATTAATGTATGTTTCCCAGTAAATGAGTTAATGACATACAGACAGGTGCAGTATATACTACAGATCCATACATAGAACTGGGAAGATGACAAAGGCAACTTTTATGATCAGGTGCATCAATATAGTTTTAACCCTAGGTGAGTATGATTGTACATTTCTAGGATTGACTACATTTATGTCAAATACACAATGTATCATGTGTGACATACCTTTAAAATTAAATACAGTTAATCCTACTATCCAGGACACTTGAAAATCTGGACACCTGTATAAACTGAATATTTCATTATATCCCCAAATTCTCATAATAATATGAATGACATATTGGGGCAACCCTAAGAAATTGGGACACCTCTGCAATCAGGACAATTTGGTGGTCCCCAATGCATGTGGGACATGTCCGCACTAATTCTGAGGTGGTAAAAATTCGGTCTTTTTTACAACTTCTGTTCTCAATTTATAGATTCAGTATATCAAACAAGGGCTTAGCATAAGTAGACGCTTAAAGGTTTCTAGGAATACCCTTTTGAAAGACCCGCTGTAATCATGAAGTGGAATCTAGTAGGGTTTTCCTAACCCCTACTAAAAAGTGAAATGCGTTAGGTGCTACATGGTGGAACGCTTCCAAGACTATTTTGTCACATGAATCACTATAGCAAAACATTTATTCCATTGGCAGCATTGACCATTCCTTTCCAAAGCCAAGACCTACAAAACTGGCCCTCTAAAGGCAAAATTCAAGTTCCTATAACTTATAAAGTTGTAAACCACAAATGGCTCGATGTTGGCACCAAGAAATGTCTCAAGCTTTTTCCCTCACATACCACACATGCAGCCAAAACTAAAATTTCAAGGAATATCGACTTAGGTCACAAGCCAGCATGTGACAGAGCATCGTGCACAGAAAACGTCATTATACGCTGATTCAGTATTTGTGTACGGCATTTGTGTACATCCGAATATCAACCTGAATCACAAGGTAACTGTGTGGCTAATAATATTATAGGCATCGAAATATAACATTTTATAACTATGCAAACTGAGAAGCGAGCTATCATAACATATCTGGATATGTCCACACGTGAAGGTGTCTGCATTACATACTAGGTTCCACTGTATGCCAATTTAACTAGTAAGCACATGTACAATGTCATGCATGTGTGGCAGGATGCACATGAATTATATTAGTTAGTCACATTGTATGATGAGAGAGAGAGAGAGAGCATAGTCCTAATCTAGGGAAAATACTCTCAGACTGTTCCAGTTTCAGTATTTACCCTTTCATTTATTATTAATAAACTGCGCATGCTGCTGAAACATAGCACAGTGGGATACCAACCCTCTCAACACCAGGTCCTATATTATCAGATATTCTCTCCAATCCAGCCATCTTAGGAGGGCTAGTCACCATAATAAAGTATGCAAAGAGTCCCTCTATATTCCAACACCTAAAGACATTTTTTTCAATTGTCATAGAGTGTCATATTATAGAGGTTTCACTGAATAGGGCATTGCCTGTCTCTAACATTGACTTCATTGACTTTAACCATGGTTCATCATGTGACTTATACATAGTACTATAAGTTACAATATTATATTACCTTAAAGGCTTGTTTCCAATTAAACAGTGTTACCTACTACTGCCATTTGGACACTTAATGGAAAGAATGTAACAAGCCAGAGATTAGAGTTCGCTCAAGGAAGTCGGGTTAATATAATCTGTAGAGGAGGAAACAATCCTACTTGGAAGAAGGGAACTGGCAGCACAGCCACTAGTCTGTCTAACGGAGTTACTCAAAATAATGACAGCATGGTATCACTTCTGATTATCGAATCTCTGACTCCTGAAAATACGGGAGTGTACGCATGTCATTATGGTGCCTCTACAATTGAAACTGTGACAGTTGGTGAGTTTACATAATGTCATTGACCTCTTCTGATCAATGTATAGTGTGTAATAGTATTGTATGTGCGAAGACATGGGGATTGTATGTGTATATATATTATATTATTATAATCGTTCTAACATCGATCCTCCACACATCAATGGGACATTACAATATGTCATGACTCTCATTCTCACTAAAAGTAACCACCTACTAACAATAATGTCATGTGCATTTTCATACATGACTCAGAAGGTGATCATAAGAATCAATGAACCCTTTCTTAGAAAAAAGTGTGTGTGAGCCCTCCCCAGGTGTCATGTGATTCTGCCTGCCAGATTGTACACTGACTGCCTACACTACCTGAGTAATGCTATGAACTATACTGATTACTATGTTAAAGTGATACTGTACCCTAATAAAGTGCACCTGGGGAACCAAGACCCAGACCACCCTTTGTTATACTAAAAAGGGGAGAATCAAACAACAGAGAAAGCAAAAAGGTGTAGTATTCAGGACCGACTTGGCCATTACGTATTTGTATTATCAACCCACAACAGAAGAAGGAGTGCATGCTCAGGCTATCTGCTTCACTGTAAAGGTGCAGAAGGACACAGACCTATAAGCATGCATGATACTATAGAACTGCACCCTTCTTTCTCTTTGCCCAATATACTATAGCCAATGCTGCACACTATTTGATAACTATGCATGTGTTATATGTAACAGTTATTGTATGACATACTGTGTATTGGCATATTTTATTGATTTATCAAGAGCGAGTGCAATAAAAAGTCCTGGCATAGTTGGTCATACAATAACTTATTTGTGGGCACCTATCTTTTCTTCCAATTAGACCATGTGAGGTGTGTTGTGTCACATTGGGAGGTGTTTTTGGTTAGCTGTGTTATACTTTTGTATGGTAAATGAATTAACTTCATTCATTCAATTTGACAAAACTAAGTTAATGCTAACTGTCGACATTGGGCGCTTTTGTGATACTGCACACTTTTTGATAAAAGTTCACCAAAAGTGTGCAGTATCAGATGCAATGCACACTTTTTCCCTTAAAGTAATGTTGACCACAACCATACAACATCGTCTATTAATGTAATATCGCTTTCTAATTTGGCATGATAAGCCCTTCCAAATGTATATAAACCATAATTCCAATCAACTGTACTATATATATATCTATATATATATATATATATATATATATATATATATATATATATATATATATATATATATATATAAGAATTATTAAATTTATTAAATTCCATTCATTAAATCATGTATACTTGCACTCTTGTTACAATAATTTATACAGCAATTAAAGGTTCTACCCAGACACCTAACAAACCAGATGCCTCAATAACTACAACTGGTGTGCCTCAGCCTACCCCAGTAACTGATGTTGAAACTCAGCCACCTCCACCCTCCAAAGTCCAAGGTGTCACAGTTGCTACAACTATACAAGGTACATCTCCAGCTTTAAGAGTGTCATGGAGTGCAGTCAGTGGAATTGGTATCACCTGCACTGTATGTTACAGTACAACTAGTGGAACACAGTCTGATCCTCCATCTAATGCTAACTGTGGTACTAGTGGAATCAATGGCACATCTACCACACTGGGTCCCCTTAGTAGAGGAACAACCTACTACATCTGGGTAAGAGCTGTGTCATCAGATGGACAAGGACCATACAGTGACAGGAGACAGAGCACTACATATAACAGTTAGTATATAGTTACACATTTCATGTATGTGTAACATACTGTATTTAATAAACTATAATGAACAAAATTACCTATAGTGAAATGGATTTTCCTTTACTTGTCTATTAAGTACCTGGGTCAGTAACCTCCCTTTGCATGTGCCATATTTGGACTGATCATAACAAGTGTACCACCTTCTAGTAGCCACTACCCAACTCCTGTTATCTATATTGACTCAGATACCTTGTGGCAACTGGTGGTTAAGTAAATTATTAGATGAGTACACATAGTACATTACACCTGCACTCGAACCAGGTACAAAGTATGAAGTGCTAGTTTTGACTGCAATTTGAATGGGGAATCCAACACAAAGTCAGCAATAGCAACTACACATGAATGTAAGTAACTTTGACAGTTGCTATAGCAGAGTTTTTTTAGAGTGCCCCCCCCCCCCCCGAAAGTTGCTCTGCTCCCCCAGAGATGGATCGATGATGTAAATTTTGTTATCAATGATAATACCATAATTTGCTGACTGTACCATCAAAGCATGGGTACATGGCTGTCCACCCCCCCCCCCCCCCCCCTAAGTATGGAAAGGTTCAATATATCCCCCTGGCATTTTTCTAGAAAAATCCCTGGCTATATAGGATATCCATCAAGCCTACCATGCGGTAGCCTTTTGAGTGAACTGTTGTTTAAACACACCAAATTTAAGTCAAGTAGGGGTGTAACTGTTAGTTATGTTATGAACAATGCCAATATTTACATATTATGTGTGTTCAATGTACCACACTATAGCCTTGAAAGTATAATTACCGTGCAATTTAGCAAGGTTAATTATTTCCGCCATTAAGGGTAGGCAGATTGAGACACCTACACATTTAATAGAGACAATTAGGCCAACAAGTAGGGGTCACAATGAAAAATATCATTGCTGACAGAAACATCTGAAAATGATGTTTAGGTGAAAATCAGTATGGCGAATCTAAAGGTGGTAACCGTTTTTCGCTTGGCCGATTTATGACCAAGTTATGCGTATAATCATAATTTGGTGCAACGCAGGTGGTTTAAGTAGGCCAATCTCCTCCAATTTTCTACCATGGATAGCCGAGGGATGGATCAACCTTGCACAGCGTGAGGATTTGTTTCGCGTATGTTTCGAGCTTGTAAGGACGTTTAGTGTGGATATTTCGGAGACCCCCCTCCACCAAATGCAAGGATAACTGTCCGAAATACGCTTTTTCTTTACCTTTCCTAGTTGATCATGAAAGTGGTGAGTATCTGCTACAAATTTGGATCCATTTCATTTAACTCCACATTGGTGGAAAGTAATCGTCTTGCGCACATTACACCGCAATTTTGATTAATTTTTACGTATAACTTGGTCATACTTCGACCAATCGAAAAACGGTCACCACCATTAGATTCGCCGTACTGACTTTCATCGAAAACAGTATTTTCGGATGATTCTGACGGCAATGAATTTTTCGTTGTGACCCCTATAACAAGTGATTTATTGGCAAAAAAGTTGCATGTTGACCTTAATGGTAAGTCACATCAAAGCTTCGCCTGTAGAATTGGGCAAAGGTGTGTACATGACAAGAAAAAGATTTTCTGTACATACCAGCTGTGTGCTGTCAAAATAGTTTTGGTCCCTGATGACCCAATCATGCCAGACTGGACAGTTATATAATTCTCCAATCCTAGAATATTTCAATTATACATCAATAAAAAAATTGTAGCACTTAAAAAGGCATCACAAGAAATACATATATGTATACATATGCAGAGATATATAATGTAATTTGACACTAATTATACTTGATGCAAAATGCATGAACACGATATTGCTTTGATCAAGGTATATATACAATGTTTTGTACCTTCAAACTTTGTGCATGTAGTTTACCCGAAAATTGATTCAGCCAATGCAGAAGGGACTGTAATGCTTCCACCATCCATGCAAATCAGTCATCACTACATGTTCCCTTTATGTATACTTTAGTATTATAGTTGACCTTGGTAATGTGCTTTGTATGTACTTTATGCTTGTTTGGCTGTACATTGCATGTCCTTTCCAAGGCAAAGTATTTTATACCAATTTTGCTTGTTCAAGATACCAACTATGCAATTATTATAATATATTAATACGGTACACAGTGACATGTTGTACAAATACTGTACAGTATTTGTACAACATGTCACTGTGTACCGTATTGGTTTTATAATTGTATTATTTAAAATAATCTCTTCAACACTTATTATGTAGTACCTGGACTGGTTACTTCCCCCCAAGTGAGACCCTCCACTACCATAATTGGACTGATCATAACATGGGGACCACCTCCTGGTAGCAACTATCCAACTCCTCTTACCTATCGACTCAGATATCGTGAGAGACCATCTAGTGGATCACCTGGTGGTTGGAGTAGTACTGTACATAGGACTGCTACACAAAGACAGTACACTACACCTGTACTCAAACCAGGTACTAGGTATCAAGTGGAGGTTTGGGCTGTTTCTAGTATTGGAAGAGGGCAAAGTGTCACAAGAACAGCAACTACATACCAATGTATGTAGTATCTGTGTCAATCAAATGTATATTCAATGTAATGTTTTCATATTGTTAATTAATGTTGCAGTAATTGTAAAACTAACTCTTGTTATTTTAATATAGTACCAGGACCATTAACATCCCTCCAAGTGAGACCATCCAGTAACAAATTTAAACTGATCATAACATGGGGACCACCTTCTGGTCGCAACTATCCACCTCCTGTTAGCTATCAACTCAGATATCGTGAGAGACCATCTAGTGGATCACCTGGTGGTTGGAGTAGTACTGTACAGAGGACTGCTACACAGAGACAGTACACTACACTTGCACTCAAACCAGGTACTAGGTATGAAGTGGAGATTTGGGCTGTTAACAGCATTGGAAGAGGGGAAAATGTCACAAGAACAGCAACTACATACCAATGTATGAATAGTATCTGTGTCCTATAATTATAAAATATCAAAGTATTATATTTTATAAATTATTATTATTATTATTATTATTTAATGATTCAATGATGATCATTGCTATTTTCATCCAGTACCAGGACCTGTGACCTCCCTCCAAGTGAAACCATCCATTACCATATTTGGACTGATCATAACATGGGGACCACCTTCTGGTAGCAACTATCCAACTCCTCTTACCTATCAACTCAGATATCGTGAGAGACCATCTAGTGGATCACCTGGTGGTTGGAGTAGTACTGTACAGAGGACTGCTACACAGAGACATTACACTACACCTGTACTCAAACCAGGTACTAGGTATGAAGTGTTGGTTTGGGCTGTATCTGCTATGAGAAATGGACAGAATATATCAGGAACAGCAAGCACTCGACAATGTATGTACTTGCTGACTGTGTACAGCAAACTAAATTA
>CAUJGJ010000242.1:1092500-1100000 GCA_963170055.1 Halisarca cf. caerulea | reverse complement strand
ATGCACATCATGTTAAATTTTCCATGCATTCTTGTTGTTATCATGAAGGAGACGTCGGAAAACATCAGCCATGATGCCTGTCCGCTGCGAAAAGAAAGGGGAGAATAAGTACACACTGGGATTCGACAGTGGTGGGAAAAATGATATTGCAAGCATAGTGGATCAATCATTAGGTATGTATACTCTACTTACCAATCTCCACATGTTTGAAATACTCACCACTTGCATGGTTTGTATGCGATGCATATCTCCATGAAGAAAACATGACCTGTCCTAATGACAACATGTACACCAGGACCATGTACCTGTATATAGAGACCACTATAGATTGGCACAAATATATGTACAGTGTAATATTATACAGTAAAACCTGTCTGTAACAACCACTCAAGGGACCAAGTAATTGTGGTCTCTGTAGACAGGTGGTCATTGTACAGAGGTGCTTTAGTACAACTGAAGTGAGCATTGAGCCAGCCTACAGTGGTCTCTATAAACAGGTGGTCTTTATATGCGAGTGGTCTTTAAGACAGGTTTCACTGTATTATATAGATTATTATATAATTATACACTGGCCGTCATGTAGTGATATAATCATGCAGCTCCATAGGGACTACCTGTTTTTTGAGACTGGAAATTTATGTCCATATAGACACTTCTCTTCTGACAGTTACATAGTCTCTTAAGCTGCATATGCATGTGCTTTATGTTATGTAGAAATGGATGACTTTAATCAAAAACTCATACCAAAGAAGAGCTTCCTTGCTGTAACTAAACAACTTCACCTCAACAGAGATCGAGGATTTGAGGATGAGTTCAAGGTACATGATATTGTACACATTATAGATTCAATTTCAAGACAAGAGAAATTGTATATTATTTTTTGTGCTTCATGATAATCTCATTAACACATGTTTTTATGGTAAGCAGTCTTAGGTTATGTTTGGTAAACTTATAACAGGGGAAACCTTTAGTCAACGGCTACTATTCCAGGCACCCTGAATGTGAGAGCTTCATTTACATACGAAGGCACCCACGGATAATACAAGTGTTGCTCGTAGTTGTGCCAGTTTCAGTTTCTGCTCGTACACTGCCACAGAGCACGCCTTTTCCTTTGCTAGGAGGTTACACATACTATAATATTATGAGGACTAAGGCACCCATATACATATTTACCACAACCTGCATGCATAAATTAATGGTGTTAGAATCTCATGGCTTTCATGTGTACAGAATGTTTGTTTATTGCTGTAGAACCACTTTCTATGTGGTTTCCATTTAGCCATTCATTCTAATTGTATTTTCATTGTTACCTTGAAGCTGACTCAATAGATAATATCAGTAGTATCTTGAAAGGGTCCCAAATATTGACACTGAAAATGGGAAGTGTTGATTGGAACAATTAACTTACTTCACTTACTTCTGTTTACCTCCTCTTCACGAGGCTATTACTGTTTTCTTTTGCAACGAGATCTTAAAAGTGTGTTTGTGTATTCACAGACCACCTGTTTATCGGAACCACTTAGATTGGCCCTAATGTACAGTAACCACAGTGAGATTAATGCACAATATTGTCATTGCTGTTCATTAGAACTGCCTGTGTATAAGGACCACTTTAGATTGGCCTTTATGTAACCTTGGTGATAATGCATGTTCCTTGGTGATAATGCATGTTCCTTGGTGATAATGCATGTTCCTTGGCGATAATGCATGTTCCTTGGCGATAATGCATGTTCCTTGGTGATAATGCATGTTCCTTGGCGATAATGCATGTTCCTTGGTGATAATGCATGTTCCTTGGCGATAATGCATGTTCCTTGGTGATAATGCATGTTCCTTGGTGATAATGCATGTTTATTAGGACCACCTGTCGCCAGGCCCTTGGCTGGCCTAAACAAAGAATGTGCTGTATTTGTGTACGTAAATTATCCACTAATGTATATATACATATCTATTGTACACCTCTTAATGCATGCAGATTACTTTGCCAGGCTTATAGACACACACAATGTGCTCTACCATATTGTCATGACAAGATTATAGCCAGATCTACATACATTGTGCACATGTGCAAAATAAGTACATAATCTCACACTAGTCAATAATATTGTTCTGTAGTGCAAGCAATAAGAAAATAGTTGTAATAATAATTATGCAAAACCATGTATATTTTAGTACACATGCATGCACGCACGCACGCACACACACACACACACACACACACACACACACACACACACACACACACACACACACACACACACACACACACACACACACACACGCACGCACGCACGCACACACGCAAACACACACACACACACACACACACACATACACACACACACACACACACACACACACACACACACACACACACACACGCACGCACACGCAAACACACACACACACACACACACACACACACACACACACACACACACATACACACACACACACACACACACACACACACGCACACAAACACACACACACACACACACACAAAAACACACACGCACACACACACACACACACACACACACACACACGCACACACACACAAACACACATACATACGCACATATTTATTCTTCTCCAACCATCTGTTTCTTTCTTTAGACCATTGACAATGACCCCAATGGAAGTGACGTAATAGCAAAAACCAACCGCCGAAAGAACAGATACGGCAACATCAACACATGTAAGCACATGTCCCACTTTGTTGGTCTGCTGTAGGTCAAGAAATGTTCCCTATAGTTGAAACATGCATCACATAGCATTGAGATTGATGTATGGGAGAATTCATATAGTTATGATGACTATATATTGGGTAGTGACAGTGCGATCCACCTCACACCGTTATAGCTGACGCACATGCTCTCCTTCCCCCATCCACAGATGATCACTGCAGAGTTGTTCTAAGTGTACCTGATGAGAATGGAAGTGACTACATCAATGCTTCCTACATCAATGTGAGTTGCTGATGAACGTTAAATAAACATGTACTTAAATGTGTAAAACAATACTATAATCTTTGGCCATTTAACAATATTTAAGGATGCACATACACACACACACACACACACACACACACACACACACACACACACACATACACACACACACATGCACACACAAGTACACACACACAAGTACACACACACACACACACACACACACACACACACACACACACACACACACACACACACACACACACACTGCGCGTAATAAGGAACACATATATAATGTGTACATATGCAATGTGTTATATATACCAAATTTTATTATAATTTTATATACGTAGACTTCCCTGCGATTAGCATGCATGCTAGATCATTATGCATACATTTATATTCCTCTGTATAGTTTGTTGTTATTTTTGTCTTGTGCTTCACATCATGTACTGTATAGGGTTTCGCCATCGACAATGCCTACGTAGCCTCCCAAGGTATGTGATTCTGCTGAGATCTGTTGTGTATTTGAGGGTGTGTGAATGCATGTATGAATTTTCGAATTTATTGTACTACTGTTTCTGTTCAGGACCCACTCCAACTACAGTTTCAGACTTCTGGCAGATGATTTGGGACCAGGAATGCCCTGTCATCGTGATGCTCACCAAAGTGGAAGAGAAGGGAAAGGTACTTCAGCCTGCATGCATGCAAACCAGAATACAGTGAAACCTAGCTGTTTATGAAGACCACTCAAGGGACTGAATAGGTGTGGTCTCTATACAGTCAAACTTGGTTAGAAAGTCACCGTTTACAACATCAACCTCTTTACAACAACACACATGGCAGGAACAGATTCAATGGTCTCTGTACTAAATTTCCTGGTTACAACAACAACTTGGTTAGATATAACAGCACATTTTAGTGGCACCAAGGGTGTCGTTGTAAACAAGTTTGACTGTATGACAGGTGGTCCTTATGTTGGGGTGCAGTAGTATTGCTATACCAGTTCCTTCACTAATCTGCAGTCATTTCTATCGGCAGGTGGTCCTTCTAACGGGTAATCTTTGGTTTACTGTACAATACACTTTGTATACATATGCATTACTATATCACAGTGCACTGCCCACACTGCCAGATCATACGGGTATCTTAAGCTCTGAATGAACTGTTCACACATCAGATTGTGCAGTGCACATGTTGTGGACTAGTATACATTGTACATCACAAAGTTAGCTCCTGCACAAGTTATGGCCAAAGGGACGTGTTTTTTTTTAATTTATACACTGCACATATACTGCAATTATGGAAAAAATACTATCCACAGTAGTATCCACAGTAATCGGTATGATAGTGTTGTAGTAAGTGCCTAGCACACACCAGACTTTCGTGAAGGAGGTATGTACTTAATGTTAAGGTAACCATGCAAGACTGCACTTAGTAGTTCTTCTAAGTTTTGTTCCCTCGGGAATGATGATTTGCATCAAATTACTCTATACAGGCAAAATGTCACCAGTACTGGGAGGATGAGCTGCTCAAACCCTACGAACCTGGTAGAGGACTGGAGGTCACAGTCACCAGTGTCAAGGGATACGCCAACTACGAAGTCAGGGAGATCACATTGAGCAATGTAAGTCATAGAATATAGTGTTAATTTATGCATACATGTTAATGGCTATTATAGTTGCAGCAGATCAAGGGGTCGACCTTGAATATCTAGAGTCATTCACTCCAAGGGGATCAAGGTTCACACTGATGCAAAGCCCTTAAATGTGTTCCCTACGCAGAATAGTCAATAAAACATGCATGTACGTACATATAATATATAATTATATGTGTGTATGGTACAAATGCATATATACACATATGTATGTACATTCATAATGTGTTTACACATACGCATGTATGTGTGTGTTCACATACATTTCATGGAGGAAGGAACTGTAAAGTGTACCTTATATCCCATAGCAGAATTAAGGTATATTATCTATAATAGCGTGTGTTGAAGCTCCATAATGCAAATTAACACAGATATGTATCTACATCCAAACATAGTGTGTGTACACATACGCATGTATGTACGTGTGTATATATACACATACACATGTATGTGTGTGTACAAGCATGTATGTGTGTGTACACATACGTACATATGCATGTATGTGTGTGTACACTAGTGCTGCCACGATACTTGCAATATATCGTGTATCGCGATGCAGACAATACGATAGATTGAGCATACTTCATGTCATGATACAGGTATATACCTGTCTCTGGTAGGCTGTCCTGATGAGGCTGCAATATATGCTGGTTGCATGGTGCTTTGACCTTTGTTCAATATTGTGGTTTCATAGTCCCTACACCTCACACCCACAGTCAATCAAGCAATCAATTGATTAAATGAGTTGTTTGAGCATAGCAACAAGGCACAGAATGCTTAGCCTAAACTAGTATTGCCAGTTTGTAGTTGAATGCCAGAAGAGAAGATGTTATGCATTGGAAGGTCTCTTATCGAGAAATGTTTTTGCACATGAACAAGTGATCATGCAGCTAATATTTCTTTCTGACAACTCTAACTCTACCCATTTGACAATATGTTAATATCGTGATGTATCGTGATACATGTCTAGATAACAAAATATTATCGTGATATACACTTTTAGCAGTATTGTGGCAACACTAGTGTGCACATAATATTATGCATGTGTTTATAATATAGTACTTATTCATTTCATGGAAGAAGGAACTGAAGTGTACCTATTTTCTCATATAGCAGAATAATGGTGATACCAAGCATGTGTTGAAAATATTATGTTGCAGATTATCTCTCCCACAATGCAAATTAACACAGATACATACATTTTGTACATACATACTTAGTTTATATGTACACATATGCATGTATGTGTGTATATACACATATATGCGCATGTGTGTGTACACATAAGCATGTATGCATGTGTGTACATATGCATGTATGTGTGTGTGTGTACACATGCACATGCATATGTGTGTATATGCACATAGTGATACGCATGTACTGTATGTGTGTGTACGCATACATTTCTAGGAGGTAAGAACTGACGTATGTACCTGTTATCCCATATAAGAATTGTGGTAACAGCTGTAGCATGTGTTGAAACTAAAACATTGTCAATTACCTCCTATGCTCACATTTCCTTCATGTAGCATACACTCTGATTGTCATCTTTCTTGATCCCTGACTCCAGTGTAATGAATAATAGCCTGCCCCATACGTATGGCTTCAAGGAGGCTGTTCGATTGCTCACTGATTCATAGTATTATTATAATAGTGAACATGTCCATCACAGCTATTGAACTACATGTACATGCGATTATATAGCTCCATAAAGCATGTGCAAATCCCTATTCTGTCAGTTTGTTTTCACATCATCCCTCCATGGGGAGTACTACCATACTCCATGATGCACTAGTAAACTCACATATAAATGTACATAATAATACATTGTAGTGGCTGTAGAAACTCGTAGTGTCATTGTATGCTTCAACTTGTGTCTTGGTTCTCTGCAGACAAGTGGTGGACACTCCAAACCTCACAAGCTGAAGCAGTTCCACTACACTGGATGGCCGGATCACGGAGTCCCCACACATCCTTCTTCTCTGGTGAAGTTTGTCCAGCAAGTGAGGAAGGAGTACAAGGACAGTACAGCTCCTTTGCTTGTGCACTGCAGGTTTGTGGGATGAATGGAGGAGGAGTGGGTGCATGCACATACAGAGCAATACTCATGAGTACATTAGATGGAGTTGAACTCCTCTAAACTGAACTCCGGGTAATTTGGAATTCGTTCTAAACTGGATGCAATTTCAAATGATGTTCACCATCAAGTTGTATTTGCTGTACAGTATGTGTATATAAAACTTCACTATATACAGTAAATCCACTGCTACCTTCAAACTGCACACAATACTGTCTGTATTCCCCAGCATAGAATAGTGTGAAAGCTCCAAAACTGTATTATTAGACACTACTCAGTACTGTGGGCACCAAACAGTGTGTCAGAGTAGACAGGTGGTTGGATTATGAAGTGACTTAGAGTACGTACAGCACAAAACTTACCGTTGGCCATGTACGAGATACCTGGTGGTAATATGATATGAATATTCCTAATAGTTTGCATCCACGCAAGTTTTATAGACTATACATGGCAAGTAAGAAGTAAGTACAGTAGTATACACATATAGAAGGCTCAGGAGCATGTCTTATCACAGCCCGTATGTACATACATGTAGCGCTGGTGTTGGTCGAACTGGTACTTTCATCACCGTTGATGCAATGCTGGAGAGAGTGAAACAGGAAGATGATCTGAATATTTACCAGTTTGTGACTGCCATGAGAACAAGAAGGACCTTCATGGTGCAGACAATGGTGAGTGGATGTACGCATATGAAGGACATACGTAAACACCATGCATGCTCATGACACACATGTTCATACACTCATGCATACACACTTGCATGCACACACAGGCAGGCGCACACACACACACACACACACACACACACACAC
>CAUJGJ010000242.1:1082500-1090000 GCA_963170055.1 Halisarca cf. caerulea | reverse complement strand
TCATTCTCTGTACAATCTGACCCTGCAACTTAGAGGTACAGTCACCATGCAAGTATTCTAGGAGTCATGGGAATCTGACAACCTCCTGATCCGACACTCTTTAACGCCCCATTGAGTGTCAGATTAGAGAGAGTTCACTGTACGTAGCAGTGTGGATGTAGCAAACTTGAGAACTAGACCAGATTAATTTGTACAATAATATGCAGATATATATTCTTCAGGTCAATTGCAAATGCCATACCAATTAAAACCTACCTGTCTATTAAGGCCACTCTCTCTTGCAAGAGACATGCATGCAAAGAATTTTTATACACTGTATTTGTAGATGGGTGGACTGGTTCATGCTAAGTACAGAGGTGTATAATACTGTACATTAACTGAATATATACGCTGAATCATGAACCACTCTGCAGTGTTTTGGTGTATGCATGCATGGTGTTCGTTGCGCTGGACCCTGTTATACGAGTGGTATATTCTACTCTGTTCAGCTCCTTGATTCTGTAAGCAAGAAACCGGTGTCCGAGGATGAATCCTTCTCAAGAAAGGCCACTGTTGTCAAGAAGAACAGGTACAAGGACAAGTTCCCATGTGAGTGAGATTCCTTCAGTGCAATACTTAATATGTACTTCGTTGGAAATTGTTAACATGGAAAATTCAATTTTTTGGGACAAAACATTCATATTACATTGAATGAAACCATGTAATTTTGCAATATCCTCGAATAGTGTTGGTAGCTGAACGTCCCAAATATACTGTAGATAGATGGACAGCAGGTTCATTCATAGTGAATAATGTATAACCTAACCCTGCAACCTGGCAACCTTGGGACCAAAGGAGATTGGCCATGATTAGAGAGGTGGCCGTAATAGACAGGTCCATCCCAATATGTGGGTGAATTTTGGATCACACAGTATATGGCCAATTTAGACAGTGTGGGCAACTTACACAGTCTTGGTCCAGGAGTAGAGAGGTTTCTCTGTATGGAGCTTTAGATTGTATTGATAGTGAATATATCCTGTAATAAGCAAATGCATGTTCGATCACTGATATATTTATTGTACCAATGAAAAGAATCTTATGACATTGTATGTACCGGATTTACCAATGAGAGATGCATGTGATCAATCTGCAGATACATTTTGAATTTTGCTGAAATTGTCCTTAAAATCTTCACTGTAATATTGCAATCGGACTTTCCGATACATCCTACAGCAATTCATCTTTGTTGTGATTTTGAGTCGATCTCACATTATACATCCAGTTCTCCTTGCATGTGTAGACTCCAACTGCTTTGTCCGTGCACCTGGTAAGGGGCCCACTGGTGGAGCTGATTACATGAATGCAAGCTACATAGATGTGAGTGTAAAGCATCAGTGTACCTGCAGCTCACTGAGTGTAGCTGTGCTACTTGTTGCCAATGTGTGTGTGTGTGTGTGTGTATATATATATTATGTGTGCGTGTATGTGTGTGTGTGTGTGTGTGTGTGTATGTGTGTGTGTGTGTGTGTGTGTGTGTGTGTGTGTGTGTGTGTGTGTGTGTGCTTGCGTGTGTACGTGTAGTATGTGTATGTATGTAGGCGTGCATGCCTACAATATGCGTGTCTACATACATAGGCTTGTATGCATATTATGTATTATATTGCATGCATGCTTTATAATAATAATCTGTGCAGTATCTGCACATACCTATCCTTATAGTGCTTATTTCTCATTGTTAGAGCTACTCAACAAACAAGGCCTTCATAGCAGCTCAGGCTCCTCTGGAGAGCACAAAGAATGATGTTTGGGAGATGATATGGCAGTACAAACCTTCTACAGTTGTTGTGCTGTGTGATTTGCAGGAAGAAAAACAGGTGCAATACATTATACACATATCTGTGTTGTCTGTCTGTGTGTGTACATGTGTGATGTGTGTATGTGTGTGTGTGTGTGTGTGTGTGTGTGTGTGTGTGTGTGTGTGTGTGTGTGTGTGTGTGTGTGTGTGTGTGCGTGCACATGTATGTGTGTGTGTGTGTGTGTGTGTGTGTGTGTGTGTGTGCATGTGTGTGTGTGTGTGTGTGTGTGTGTGTGTGTGTACATGTTTGTGTATGTATATACGTATTTCTAGTTGTAAGCACATACGTATTTACACATGCACGACATTTATGTATTCCAGTCATGTTATTTGTAATATTGTGTTCATGATTTTTTATACATATATTATACACAGTCCAGTGTGTGTCAACGCCCATACACTATACATGTATGTATACATGCACATGTAACACTACACACGTTTTGTTCAATTTCCTGTTCGTACATATATCATGTAGGAGGCCTGCTCCAGGTTCTGGCCAGATGAACGTGAAAAAACGCTGAGCGTTGGATTTCTGAAAGTGAACAATAAATGCACAGAGAGGGACGCAACCTATGACATCACAAGGCTCGAGGTCTTTGACAGCCAAAAGGTGAGTATGATATAGTAAATCTCTATTGAAGGACACTTCTGAAATGAAGCCAATTAACCAGAAACACTTGATGTTCAAAATTATTGTGTCGTTCCATCAATCCATGTATTATGACAGAACGAACTTCAATTTTGCAAACAATGGCACACAGTGTACATGCTTGCTTAGAAACACCAATATGCATTCTGAACATAATTGGGGAATACACAGCATATGTGAGTAGCCATGGGTGAAGCAAGTGACGAATAATTCCACCAGTTACAAATGTGTATGAGAACAGGTCTGGATGGCTACCTGTATATGGACTTTTTTACCCTATGCCTAGTTTGGTACAGCTGGCAGCTAGTTCCACCCTTTTGACGCATTGTATGACATTCTACTGCTGCATATCGAACTGCACTCATGTACACTGCAGAGTAGAAGGACCACCTTTCTACAGTGTCAACTATAAACTGTTCCTTGAACTGCTAAATCGATACTACTGCACCTCAAATAATAAGGACCACCTGTCAACTGTGGCCACTATAGGCCAGTCTGCAAACCATTATAGCAATACTGCACCTCTACATGTGGACCACCTGTCTACAAAGACCACGATTACTCAGTCCCCTGGATGTTTGTTATATGCAGGTTTCACTGTATTTTTACATGGTCTCATAGGAATCTTCAAAGGTGCTGCATGTGAGTCTGTTCCATCTGAAGGACTGGGACAAAGATGGCCGCCCAAACTCCGAGGCCGTGTTGAGGCTCATGGGAGATGTGCAGAACACCACTGCCTCCCCAAATGGTGATGTCATCCCAGCCGTAGTGATGTGCGAGTGAGTACAAGCACAGACACATTTACCAGAAGAAAACATATTAACATGCATTGCAATGATGTATTGCGCAGTGTGTAATCCAACATAATATATTGCCTTGATCCAGAACTCTCCCTAATTTGACCCTGCATCATGTGATCATGGAGCACTCTCCACATGCTCTATACTCTTTTGTATCATCAGTTGCCTATACATGATGTGTCAGATGACAGGTCCCACTGCATACAGCGGAACCTCTTATAACAAACTCTCATATATAGCAGAAACCTCTCTATAACAGACTGCTTTGGTGGGACCAGATAGATTTCTCTGTATGTAAAATAACCTCTGAATTGTGAAAACCTCTGTACAGCAAACTGTTTTTCAGGTCCCAAAGTGTCCGTTATAGAGAGGTTCCACTGCATTTATAATACATAATACATGTATTAAGTGTATGTTTTGTGTTATAGTATATGATCATAGACACTCTATACTACGTAGTACAGAGTGTCTAGATATGATGCAGTAGTGATCAAAGTGTACGTCGAATCTGTCATTAATTATGTGGTTAATGTTGACATTATACGACATACTTGGTTAATGTTGACATTGTACTACACGAATGTCAATGCTGTGACATTCAAAAATACACAGAATATTAAATTTTCAAATTTACAGTGAAATAACAAAATTGTGGAGTTTATAGTATGGATAATCACACATTTAACACACCACCAGTATAGACTAAGTACATAACGTACCCTAAATTTAGAAAATTTCACGACCAATATAATATTATATAATATTCGTGTTTTTTGCAAATTAACTCCACTCGCAAATATTTTTGTACACATTCCAAAGTATGGACATAGACCATCTATGGTGAGACTCGTGAAATTTTTGGTCATGAATTTTTCTGCCTACCAGATTTGACGCCAATTCGCGAAATTTATTGTTCGCTAATATTACCCGGTTTAGGGTATATGCTTTTTTCGCATGGTTTTATAATCACAGTTTTCGCAGATTGGAAGTCACCCACAAAAATTTAGATCGGGTTGTTGTGCAATGGCAAAACATGGCCGTCTGTGAGTATGAAAACAAAAATTGCTTAAATCCAAGATCTGCAAAAGTTTCACCCTACAAAAATTAAAGAATACACAGACATCTTATGTGAAGGGTATTATATTAATACAGTGGAAACTGGGAATTAAAACCACCCTATAGGGACTGCCTTTATACTGTCCCTAATTCTCAGGTAGTCTCAATTGCCAGGTTATGATGTATTGCTAAAGTGGTTCACAGACCAGCCTACAGTGGTCCCTATGGACAGGTGGTCCCTCTTTACAGGTGGTCTTTGAGATAGGCTGAATTCACTGTCCGTTATCATTCTCCCTTTCTACTAACAGTGACGGTATGGGAAGAAGTGGTGTGTTCATTTGTGCTATGTCCGAAGTGGAGAGAGTTAAAGTTGAAGGACAAGTTGATGTCTTTCAGACTATCAAGGGAATGAGAATCCAGAGACCTCACATGGTGGAGACTGCTGTGAGTGTGCACTGGGGTGGATACGCATGTGAATAATATTATACATGTAGGCACCAGTGTATGTGGATATATATAATATTATACAATATCATATTATACCATTGTGTGTATAATATTATATACACATGTATACAGAAGTATGCTACGTATATATGCAAACTATTAAGTACATGTAAGTACAATGTCATGTAAGCTATTGGGACTGTACTTGGAATAGTCTCACAAAGTACATGTGTGTACGTATGTACTGATCAAGAGTTTCCACTCACATTTACGTTGGTTGTGACTTGGATAATGCATCAACCTATAGCTACAATCAGCCATTTTGTTGTTTACCATTGATTGAACAAAAAATGGCAGGTCATATGAAAGGAAGTCTTAATGATGCTTTGCACAAAGTCCACTTACTTCTGTTTCCTCTTTTGCAAGTTGAGATTCTTACGTATTGTTATACTGAGATGGGATAATACTTCAGAATGAACCCCTCCGGCCTCTATACAGTAGAACCTTGTTAGTAAGAACACTGTTAATGAGTAATACCTGGTTAGGAAGTACAAGGATATGATACCCCAGCTTATATATAACCCATAGTACTAATCTATATGGTTAGCAAGTACTACTGATAGTGAGCAGCAATTTGGAGGGTCCCCAGGTGTACTCACTAACAAGGTTTGACTGTACTATGCTTCTGAAGCAGCTCTGACGGCATATGCTTGCATGGGGTTATATATTACTAGCAGACATTGTCGTCGCCATCATCATTTGTACTCTCCTCTCTCTCCACACGCAGGATCAGTACAAGCTCTGTTTTGACATTCTCCAGAGCTACCTCGATTCATTTGACACGTATGCCAACTTTAAAGCAGTGTGATTACTCAGTAAAATAGTGTGATTACTCAATAAAACAGTATGTGATTACTCAATAGAACAGTGTGATTACTCAATAAAACAGTGTGATTACTCAATAAATGAAACAGTGTGATCGTGCAACTTTCAGTGTGTTAATAATATACCTGTAATCAATGTTAGTTGATGTTATTACAGAGTGTTCTCCAAACACTATGTGCTTCTCAAATCAAACAATAATTAGTATTATTGTTTTGATGTTTATTGTGTGTAATTATGCCATAATAAAATTAATAGTATATACTATTATTCTTACATACAGAAAGTGTGAATACTATATTACATCTACAGTGCATGAAACCTGTATTATAGAGATCACTCAAACTAGGGACCATGGATATAATGTGAATATTCCATGCAGGTCTCATGCACAACGCGTATAGTATCAATTGATTAATATATTGCATAGCATGCAATATATATTCCAATGATAACCAACCCCATAATAGACAAGTGCATGGTCCTTATTATTATACGCAGATCTATACATATATATTCAACGAAAATACGGTTGATTCTAATGTATGGGTGGCCATATTTTTTCCGCGTCATCCCTACATATGTACCACTATCGTGGGTCATGATATAAGGGTATATAAGGTGTAATACTAGTCATATATATATTATAGTTTATATATAAGGTGTAATACTAGTACTACTGCTGTGCATGCATAAGTAGCAGCTCCCGGACCAGCCTATATAAAGTAACAGTCTTTATATTATGCAGAAGTATGTGGTCCTTCCATGGACACAGGTATGCATGTGGTGGTCTTCGATCGACAGGTTCTGCACTGTACAATATCAATACACATTCAGCTACATGCATGGTATGCATACTGTACAGGCTTGCATCTTTCCAGCTTATATAAGCTTTTAGTAATAAGTACTTGCGTTTGTTCGGTCCCAAAATAGATAGACGACCATGTTTCTTCAACTTCATTCCTATGAATCACTATAATATCATGGTTCAATATGCATAATGCGTATATTATGTGTATGTGTGTGTGCATGTGTACATACACACATACATGCATGCGTGTATGTGTGTACGCGTGTGCGTGCATGCGTACTTGCATACTTGCATGTGTGTGTGTGTGTGTGTGCGTGTGCTCGCGCATGTGTGTGTGTGTGTGTGTGTGTGTGTTTGCCGGCATGCATGCGCATGCATGTGTCTACATGCATTGTTCTTGTTCATACGTATATTATAGTATACATTTGCGTATGTCGGTGTGCATTCGTGAGTACGTGTAAACATATTCCTGTGCATCCATGTGTAATATATTGAATTTGTGTGCATTGCATTGTGTATAGTGTGCATGAGTGCGTGCATGCGGTCACCAGCACACGAACGCATGACTGCATGCGTGCAAATGTTTCCGTGTTTGCACATACTCATGTTTCAGTATCATAATTATCACATAGCATTAAATTAATATTTAATTTATTTATATATTCATTAAAAAATGTTTCAATACTCACATAACTATCCCAATACTAATACAATAGCAACACAAGGACAATGTACACAACTATGTACTGCAGTACACAGAATCCTGAAAGTAGATTCTTTGAAAAAACAATAGGTTGTACATTAAGAGACTCAACATAACCGCACACTGGACATGTAGAAAGATTCACAAGTACAAGCATATGTATGTATGTACGTATATGTACGCATACGTGTCTTGAAAATATACATAATACCATATGTACCGACAAAAAAGGGGTACGAGTCACTCCCACCTCAATTTCCGCACTCCTCATGGTATGGAAAGGAGTAGACGTATTCACTCCCAAAGTGATGACTT
>CAUJGJ010000242.1:1075000-1077500 GCA_963170055.1 Halisarca cf. caerulea | reverse complement strand
GTACATCATCAGTAAAACACTTCTACTTCCATCGTATTGTTACATTGTGGAACACCTTGCCACACATCAACCTGAATCAGCCACTCATCACAATCAAGCACAAAATCCAATTTAAACATACCTATGAACCCACTTCCTAACTAACTTTGATCCAGATTGCATGTGCATGCACCTATCACTACATTTGTCCTTGTTCACAATGTACCCTGCAATACTTACTTCCGAGTCACTGACTTCTGTAACCGTCACCTTTTGCTCACACCAATCCAATTGATATACAATTACCTCGGTGTCCCCTCACTAGCTAGTACTGTCAGCCACTATTACTCATCTCACCTAGTAGTACTGGGAGCACGAGGTATAACACCACTCCAATACCCGTCACAAATGTCACATGATACTAAATGGCTGGTCTGGCGTAGATGACCCATTCCACGCTTGGCCATTTTTGAGGACTGACATCACCTCTTGCCCGGTGATGTCAGTGTCTGAAAATGGCTGAGCGTGGAATGGGTTGGCTACGAAATGGCCGTGCAAATGGCTAACTTATCAGCAACTATCTTGGAAACCCTCCGTACAAGGGCTACCTGATCTACAGATTAATTAAAACAGTGACGTTAGGCAATCATGTATGGTATCAAAATGGCTGCAGAAAAAAGCGGACACGATTGAAACAGGTGGCAGAAGCTTAAAACTCGATTGTGTAACTATAGAAACTTCACTTCAATCTCTTTTTCTTTATGATGGTGTATATTCCTCATAATAAAGGGGATTTAAATTATGGTAATTCATTTCATTGATATATATATATATATATATATATATATATATATATATATATATATATATATATATATATATATATACTAAGTATAAGTATTTATTTTCATTATCTTTTTTTTTTCTAGACGGCTTTGAAAAGTGGTCCCGCCAGCTATGGATGGAGTAGCCGGAATAATTCCGGCAGCCCTGTATTAATTAAAGGACACCTCTGAAAAGCAGCCACCTCCTTGGTCACCTTACTGCGCATGCCCCATTTGAACACTCTCACATTTACATGCTTATATATACTGATCCGCAGCCTTTGAAATGAGGTCATGCACCTTAACAGGACAGTTTATATTTAATTTGGTCCCAATGGTGCATCTCCTAGAAGTTTCACTATATATACTTATAAGATATTATTATACTGATCAATTGTCTATAAAAATATGATACAATATTATATTACATATGCATAACATTTTAATGATACTGATATAATATTATATACAATTTAGTACGTATTACATGCAGGCTTAGGGCTATAGGCTGGACTATATAGGGTAATATGTTATGATAAGGTGCAACATTAAAATTATGTTATATCACAATTTTACTTGTTTGTTGATATTTACGTGCAGTATGAATTAACTCTTCAATTGCTGTCAAGTATTCAGAATCATTAACAAGTAAACAACACATTGAAATTACAATGAAATTGATTCTCATACTAATAAGTTATGAAAATGAGTTCAAATATAAGCAGTACTTTTTCACTTTACAGTAGAAAGAATAAGTTGAACAATAAAAAACGTCCCATACATATGTATGTACTGCTAGCAGGCCTGGCCAAGAAGTCTTCCAAATACTCTCCGTTCCAGCCCATCCAGTGAGTGTCACGCTAGTTGCCATTTAAACCACAACTGTTCAGTTGCTATGCAAGAACTCCTAATGCTACATAACCCGTACTTGCGAGCAGAACACACACACACACACACACACACACACACACACACACACACACACACACACACACGGATACAAGCATCCATATGTATGCGTGGACATAAATCTCAGGAATGCAAATAAAGAGTAATAAAGCTCAAACATAAGGTGGCCATAAATGAAATCAACAGATGATAAATCAGTCAGTAAGCAGATAAAACATTCAGCAACACTTATAATTAATGTAAAAATCATTATTAAAAGATTGAATATTAATGAGGTCCATTGGAAAATTGAGTGATGAGGTTGGATGTCAGTCTGATTGGGCTTGCAACAGAACATCAGCCAGTAGTCACTGGCTGTGTAGCTGCGACATGCCAACAGACTGCCAAGAACACACATCTACGAACACACGTGCACGCACAAACACACACACACACACACACACACACACACACACACACACAAACACACACACAATTGCATCAGAGTGCAATATCCATCAACAAAGAAAGAATACACACATACACAACATACAAAAAGTACTAGACTTTGTAACAACACAATGATAAAGATTGAACCCAAATAATTAATTTCAACAAATAAATAGTGAAGCAGGGAGGTCGAATCTGGCAAATGTACACTGATCCGCAAAATCCTACACTGCTCAAAATGTCGTCATGGTTGACATTCTGTGGCAATTGCAGGAGCACTAGCAGGTACAGCAGGACCACTGCTGCTGCTAGTCATCTTCTGCAACTGCGAACAGTGTAGGAACACACCGTGGGCCTTT
>CAUJGJ010000242.1:1060000-1070000 GCA_963170055.1 Halisarca cf. caerulea | reverse complement strand
CACACACACACACACACACACACACACACACACACACACACACACACACACACACACATACACCACACACAGTCACACACACAAACTCACAAACACACACACACACACACACACACACACACACACACACACACACACACACACACACACACACACATACACACATACACACATATACACACACACAGGAATGAGGAAGTTGTACATATGTACACCTAATCCCACACATATCCATATGTACGTACCTGTGTGGTGATCTGTGGATCCATGTGGGCCAACTCCAAAGAATACCACTTCATGAATACCCAACATCCTCTCGCTCTCTCCAACATTGCCCTCCTCCACTCCACACACACTGACCCACAGCCAAATGACTCATTGACTGAAGCAAGACTGAGCCACAAAGGCAAAAGATGTAGCTGTAGGGTTTTCTTGGGGATTTTCCCCATTACATCAGTGCATGACTTGATTGCACTTGCGAGTAAGTTGCACCAGTGTGCATGCCTGTGCTGTTCTTCTGTGATGCACGTGTCCTGTGTGCTGGTGTGAAGAGCATAAGTGGCCTGAGTGCTGGTGTGACGAGTGAGGGTGGATGAAGTGTTCTGGGAAGCCTTCCTGATCCATTCACCGGGTGACAACGTGAACGGCATCTAATGTAAAGATGATCCATGTACATTCTATATGTACATATGCATGTATGTATGTACGCATGTATGTACATACGCATGTACGTACGTACGTATGTACGTATGTACGCATGTATGTACATATGCATGTACATATGTACGCATGTACATATGTACGTATGTACATATGCATGTACGTACGTATGTACGTACACATACAGAAAACACTTGTACCATAAACCAACAACAGTAGGCTACATGAACAAATGGAAATCAGCTAATACGTATGTACTTACGTATGTACTGTACCGTACATACACAAGTAATGTTCACACACGCATGCTCTCACACACACACACACACACACACACACACACACACACACACACAATGACGTAGCCTGTCCCCTCAAACACCCTAAAGGCAAGAAGTGGGAGACTTCTCACACATAGGAAATTTGCAGAGACAGGCTAGGTGTGTGTGTGTGTGTGTGTGTGTGTGTGTGTGTGTGTGTGTGTGTGTGTGTGTGTGTGTGTGTGTGTGTGTGTGTGTGTGTGTGTGTGTGTGTGTGTGTGTGTGTGTGTGTGTGTGTGTGTGTGTGTGTGTGTGTGTGTGTGTGTGTGTGTGTGTGTGTGTGTGTGTGTGTGTGTGTGTGTGTGTGTGTGTGTGTGTGTGTGTGTGTGTGTGTGTGTGTGTGTGTGTGTGTGTGTGTGTGTGTGTGTGTGTGTGTGTGTGTGTGTGTGTGTGTGTGTGTGTGTGTGTGTGTGTGTGTGTGTGTGTGTGTGTGTGTGTGTGTGTGTGTGTGTGTGTGTGTGTGTGTGTGTGTGTGTGTGTGTGTGTGTGTGTGTGTGTGTGTGTGTGTGTGTGTGTGTGTGTGTGTGTGTGTGTGTGTGTGTGTGTGTGTGTGTGTGTGTGTGTGTGTGTGTGTGTGTGTGTGTGTGTGTGTGTGTGTGTGTGTGTGTGTGCAGAGCTCAAAAATGCAACCGGACATCGGACATTTTCCGATCATTTTCAGTAAATGTCCGGATGTTATTAACTTTGTCAGGACATTGTGTCTGGTCAAAGAAAGTGTTTATGGCTGTAGGAGGCTGTCATTGTTCAGGTGACAGATTTGTGGTCTGTCACTTTCTGTTATTAATTTGGTAGTGGCACCATAGGATAGAAGCAGCTGTTTAGTAGCCTTGCAGTTCTAAACAGCCTCTCCTAAGTGTATATGGACACTGGTGCTTTAGAAGCCAGTTGCACAAAGCCTTTTCACTTACACTGAAAGCAATGCTATTGTTTTGGGACTGGGAAATGCTACATTGCTACTGCACATAGCATGAAAATAACGGAAACTGCATATACGTATATGCTGGCTTACAACTGCATACATAGTAGCAAGGAGTAACTAGCAAAGTATGTGATTGCTATAGTCAAACTATCATGTCCAAGCAAATTTTAAATGTCCGGGCATTCTGGAGTTAGTCAGGACATGTTGTCCAGACACCTCCAAAAAGTTATCGTGAGCTCTGGTGTGTGTGTGTGTGTGTGTGTGTGTGTGTGTGTGTGTGTGTGTGTGTGTGTGTGTGTGTGTGTGTGTGGATGTGGATGTGCATGTACAGAGATGGGCTAGCTTGCTAGACCAACACTGACCAAACTTCTGAGTCTGAGAGGTCTGCTTCCATCCAGATTGCCTGCGGACTCAAAGAGATGCGAGGGTAGACGGCCCACACAACTGAGGCAGATGTAGCACAGCCAAACAAACACACAATGTTCCGGAATAAGCCACTGGAGCTGTGAGCTCACAAACACCTGCAGTAGAGGAAAAGTCACATGACATCATGCGACTCAAAGACACTGGCGTGCACTGCAAGGCATGTATGCATAAATTTAAAAATGATCTGCACACGTACGTAAATACGTACTCATGTACGCACATAATCCACAACGTGATTATGCAAGTCAAGACAAATTTCATAAACTTCAAGTACGTACATACATATGTACGTATGAACAGTATATAATATACCATTACATATCACTTGACTGTCATGTGATACGTATGCATATGTAATAACATAATATGCATCATATTGCAACAAAGATTCCGCCAAACTTAAGTCACATGATAATCATGTGACAATGAACACTTTGCAGTTCACCTATTGACACACCTTTAGTCTTGTGTAAGCTGCATTACCATGGTTACAGATGATATCAATTTGCATTGCTACCAACAGCAACTCAACCACATCAGAGGAAGCAGTGTCTTTGGCCTGTATAGGAGGAGAAAGGAGGGAGGAGGGAGGGGGAGAGGAAAGGAAGGGAGGGATGGAGGAGGGAGGGAGGAGGGAGGGGGACAGAGAAGGGAGGGAGGGAGGACGGAGGAAGGAGGAAGGAGGTAGGAGGGAGGGAGGAGGGAGGAGGGAGGAGGAAGGAGGGAGGAGGAAGGAGGGAGGGAGGGAGAAGGGAGGGAGGAGGGAGGAGGGAGGAAAGAGGAAGGAGGAAGGAGGTAGGAGGGAGGGAGGAGGGAGGAGGAAGGAGGGAGGGAGGAGCCAAAAGAAATGCATTAGGTGTGTGGGTGTGATCAGACATGTGCAGATTTGTTATGATAGTGCTTCCCAGTTTTTTGGCACCTTTAAGTTATTAGTCACGCATTTATCTCGTGATTCAGGCTGATAATTGGACATATACAAGAACCGAATCCGCGTTTAGTGACGTTTCTGTCGTCACATTTAACTCTATCACATGCTGGCCTCTGACCTATCTAGATGTCCTTCAGAAATCTGGTTTTCAGCTGAGCGCAACGTGAGGGAACAAGCTGGAGACGGCTTATAGGTGCCAACTTCGAGCCATTCGTAGTATACAACCTTTCCATGCGGAGGCAAAAGAACCTTTACTCCTGTCACAAGTCACAACAGCTTGAATTTTGCTTTTTGTGGGTCATTTTTACAGATCTCGGCTTTGGAGTGGAATTGTCATTGCCTCCACATGGAAAAGTTAGTAAATGTTTCGCTATAGCGATTTATGTGAAAAATAGTCTTAGAAGCATTCCCCCATGTTGCGCCTAAAGCATTTCGCTTTTTAGTAGGTTTTAGGAAAACCAACCATACGAGTTTCTTCGTAAACAAACCAGATCTTTTAAAATGGTAATTCTCAAAACATTTATGCCTCTACTACATGTTAAGCCCTTGTTTGACGCTCTGAATCTCCTACAAGTTCAGAACAAACGCTGTAAAAAGACCGAAATTTTCACACCTCCTAATTAGCACGGACATGTCCCATATGCACAAGGAAGCCATACGTACCTTATGTTCAACAACTGTTGGTATGAATCTCATTATAGTGTCCACCTTCTCCCGAGGAGTGGGCTTGGTCCAGGCATACTACACACACAGCACAGACAGAGATTCCATCAAGTATTGTACAACAGGAACTTGTCACAGACAAAAGTACGTATTTCACTGATATGTTCACAAATTTTATGAATCACACTGAAAGTGTGAGATCTTGTAACCACAAAAGGACATGAATGCACACACATACACGCACGCACACACACGCACACACACACACACACACACACACACACACACACACACACACACCTCAAGAATGACAGCCGCGGATGGTGCTCTACTGTTGCTCTTCTCACAGGAAAACAGCAGGTCCAGTACATGCTTCTCAACTGCATTCTTATCCGCTGCTTCACAATCTGCTAGCTCCTTTAGAACAGTGATGTACTTGCACATGAGTTGAGAGGACGAGGAGAGCTTTAAGGCTTTCTCTAACACTGTGGATTGTGTGTGTGCGTGTGTGTGTGTGTGTGTGTGTGTGTGTGTGTGTGTGTGCGTGTGTGTGTGTGTGTGTGTGTAACATGCAAGCATGCATATGTTTGTACGTGACATACATGCATGTGTATGTGTGGCAGAATGGAGAAACAAAAGATGTGTATTGATATGTTTACATGAGTGGTTGAAAATGGGTAAGTACAATATAGACTGAAAAAAGTTGACGCTAATAGATATAATTAGTTATCACTGAGTTCCTAGTCCGTGATCACTTTATTTCATACAAACTTTCCCACAAGAATATGATTTACCTAACCTCCCTTTCAATATCCACATGAAGGCCTGACAGTGGTCGTGCTTCATGTACAGAGACTAAAGATACTGACAACTCACCCTTTGCTGCCGCCTTCTGAGCCGCCATCTTGTCAGAATAAGTCCCTCGCACATTGTCGGCCATTTTGATCCACACCTCCACGTCACCAGGGTTACGCTCGAGGTACTCTTCAAAGCTCCCAATCAGAGCGGCAGTTGAAGGAGCAAAGTAGCGACCTTCGTGTACACTGAGTGCAAAAGTACAGTGAAACCTGTTGTTAAGTGTTACTTGAAAATCTAGACACCTGTATTAACTGGACATTAGGTTGTGGTCCCAAATTCCCATGCACACATGAATGACTTATTGGGGCAACCCTGGGAAATCACGATGCCTCTGTAATCGGACTTTTTGGTGGTGCCCAAGGTGTCCACATTACACAGGTTAAACTGTGCACTCATACGTACATACATACGTACAGTATGTAAAAATGAAATATACGTGCATATGTACGTATGAACATATGTACATACGTACATACACACACAGTGACACTTGTGCACATGTAGATGGGGTGATGGGATACACACATAAGTCCATGCTACAAACCTTGTCTTGTCAGTCTCCCTAGCGGTGGGGGCTCCAAGAGGCCAGCTAAGCAGACCTTCAATGTCGATCTTGTTCCTCTCCTCGTCTTCTCCCAAGAACAACAGCGTCTTGTTTGACTGTGGCTGACCATTATGCAGTGAAGACAGAGGCAACACACGATCAGACGACGCCTTCGCATGAGTTATAAGAGGTCCCTTTTCTCCCATCACGGTGGAGGAGTTCATTTTCTTGAGTAGGAAATTCAGAAAACGCTCAAACTTGTGTTTTCCGAGGTATTCTGACACCTGTTTTGAGAGGAGGTGTTTGATCTTGCCATCAACGTTAGGTCCATACTTCGCCTTCAGCTCCTGTTCCTTGATACCAATGGCCCACAGGTCATAGGACGCTATTTCCTCAATGACCTCCTTCTCAGACACCTTGGTAGCTTGACTCAAGTGTTGTCTGCACAAGGAAAAGAATGAAGTATGACAAATACTGGTGGTTACAAGTACGTACATACATACGTACGTACGCATGTATGACTGCATGTATGCAAGTACGTACGTCTGTACATATTATGTATGTGCATGCACATTTGTAAGCATGCCTTAACACACAAACACACACACACACACACACACACACACACACTTTTTGCACTCTGGATCCCTGCAACTCCCCAGTAGGTCGTACCTACACAAGGTACCTAGAGGATCAATCTTGTTGACAAACGTTTGAGAAGTACTGAGATGTGGTGTTGGCTGCCAGAACAGCGGACTCAGACGGTAGCTCTTCAGACAGGTGAGGGGTGAGGAGTAGGGTCTGTAGCCTCGTTGCTTCCCCCGTTGAGAGGATGCAATCTTCCCTCCACCTTCAGTCACTGTTGTGTGCTCCTCTGTATCGCCATCACCAGACAGTGGGAACTGGTCAAACAGCACACATGGCCCAGATGATCCACCCTATAGACAGTGAGAATAAGTACGTATGTACGTACATGGTACGTACATTTCAAACTCTACTGCCACATTACAGTACATACGTACGTACGTATGTAGATATAGTATGTACGTACTTCCATATACACATACACATGTATACGTACATGAACAGTACATAAACATACATACGTACGTACGTACATACATGTACGTATCTACAAACATACAAATACATTACATACACATAATATTATGTACGTACGTACATACTGCATGTATATGTATGTATGTATGTATGTACAAAAAACCATCCACATACACAATTGTCACATACGTGCATACATACATACATACTGTAGGCAGATGTACAGTAAATATACACATACGGACATGTGCATACAATGTTGTGCATACGTCCGTCCGTACATACGTATATACGTACATACGAAATATGTAAATGCATACCTCAGTGCAAAATCACCCCTCCCTCCCCCGAGATAAAGAAACTTTCCACACATGCAACAAAGTAAGAGATGTAATATACGTACATATGTATGTACGTAGGTACGTATGTACCTTGCGTGTTAGCTCTAAAAGTCCTGGTTTTACTTTGCACCAATCACTTTCCAATGCACGTCTTGCAGACCACCTCTCACAGAGCTCCAAGATCCAGTTTTTGCTCTGCAGCACACAGCGAGTATCCGGCAACAACAACGTGTGATCCAACTTTTTCGCCTCTACCTGCCGAAGAGGAAGCACTGTTCTGGTCTTTGCAGCTCCATTGTCTTCCTTGCCCAGGATGGATGATGCAGTGGAACGGTGTGGTGGGGCGGGGGTTGGTTGAGACGTTGGATCCATGGAGGGTGTGTCGGAGAGTGCCTGTGGGTGTGGCCTGATTTGCAACAGGGGAGGGGGCACCCTGTCCCTTAAGGCCATTGACACAGGTTGAATATTTTCCGGTCTAGTCTCCTTCTCAGAATCTTCTGGAAGAACATCACTTGGAGCTTCCACAGTTCCATGAACTCCTCTCGTATCTTCGTTCCCTTGTTCTGATAGTTCATTTCCAGTTGTGGCACAAGCTGGAACAGACGGCAACTGGGACTCAGTCGAAGATGACGCAGGCCTCGTGACCATATCGTTGCCCTCGGCTACAGCTGTGGTCTCCATTTCATCAGCAGAGTGAACGTCAGGTCGGGTACCGTACCGGGTATCTGCCACAACAGTGGTATGTGAACGTACATCAACCAAATCATCAGTGTCTACAAGAACACCATTTGAGAGGTCAGATGTGGTACTGGGAGGAAGGGTGGTCAACTCCATTTCACCCAAGGTGGTGGCTTCATCATTTTCTCTATCTCTGTGATCCTTCTATGAACCAAAGAATATGAACAGAGAGACAGAAGATTATGAGCACACAGACAGCACACATGAGCACACAACTACACACACACACATACATACACACACACACACACACACACACACACACACACATACACACACACACACAAACACACACACACACACAAACACACACACACGCAAACACACACCTTTTCCTCCCCATCTCCAATGACCTCCATATCCGTTACACTTGCTACCACATTCTCTTGTTCAGGCATATCCACAGGTAGTTCACTCATCTCTGAATCGCCTGCAGTGAAAAAGACACTAATGCAGTAAATATGAATTGTTGCAGATGAAAACTGGAGTGTAAAAAGGACCATTTGTACACACTTGAACTTAAAATAGGTACATATGTACAATATATATGTATGTACGTACGTACGTATGTACGTACATACGTATCATGTACATAGGTGACAGCAATAACAGAATACAGACATACAACGTCACACATACACACACACACACACACACACACACACACACACACACACACACCTCCTGATGTCTGGTCAAAATTAAGTGGCAACTTCCTCAGTTCCAGTAGAGGTTGGTTCTTTTTGATTGTGTTCGGGGAAGCAATGGACAGCAGTACAGAGTCAGGCCTGCTGTTCATCTCCATGCAACCACTAGCTACCATTTGCTCTCCATTCTCTTCCTGTTTCTTGTTTACACTCTGTCTTTTCACTTCCTGTTCTTCATTTAAGTTCTCCTGTCCCAAGTCTACTTCCTGCTTCATATTTACTTCCTCCTCCATGTTTACTTCCTGTGTCTTGCTTACTTCCTCCTGCACCGTGTTTACTTCCTGTGTCCTGTTCACTTCCTCCTGCTCTGTGCTTACTTCCTGGTTCATGTTTACTTCCTCCTGTTTCCTGTCCCCTCCCTCTTCCTTCTGTTTACTGTTAGAAGAGTAGCTTGAGTTCATTCCCTTTGTAGGAAGACCGCTGTTTACACCACGAGGTTGTGGCATCTCCACAGTAGATTGATCTCTAACTGTTCTCTTTGTGAGTTCATTTGCATGTGAAGTTGAAGACACTGGTACATCAGACTGACTGGAATTGTCTTCTTCTGATGCCAACTTTCTCGATACCAACCTCCTCGCACTGGGCACCGTTCCTACCTCGTGTTCCTCACTCTCGCTCGTATCAAGGATGACAAACTTTGCTGCACTTTTCCTACCAGTCACAACAACAGAGGAAGAGGATGAAGATGATGACGGAGAAATGGTCGAAACAGTCATCAAATGTTCCCTGTATCGTCGCAAATCACCCTTCTCTCTGCCAAGGAGTTTCTTCTCTTCGTCCACCTTCTTCATCCTCTCTTGTATGAGAGACATTGAGTTCTTCACCTGTGGGGAGGGAAGGGTGAGAAGTAAGTATGTATGTATACATACATTAGTCATCATTGGGGGGATAGGCAGTCATGCGTACGCACGTATACTGAATGAAACATACAGTATACAGTGTAATAACGTATACGCTTAAATCTTCGCGGGGTGTATAGTTTGCCGATTTTGGCTTATAGCGATATTTTGTTGTTATATTTGCGGACGGCCATGTTTTGCCATAACACAAGAGCCTGTTGTAAATTTTCGCAAGTGTAAACTTTCGCGGATGGCTTCCAATCCGCATATACGTACGTACTGCAAATATTAAAACCTGCAAAAATTAAAGCGCATACAGTATAAGAAAATTGTCAAGGAAGTCAATGCCCCAAATCCTCCTTGTTCCTTGAAAGTATGCTGGACCTACATACATACAGTAGTACCTCTTTTGGGAGACCACCCTCGTGAAAGACCACCTCTTTTGTGAGACCAGCCTTACCGGGAACAAATGCACATATGTCCTGTACTAAATGCCCCCTCATCAGAGACCACCTCTTTTGTGAGACCACCTTCCGTTTGTCCCTATGGGTGGTCTCTTAAAAGAGGTACGTACGTACGTACTATTGTACGTACATACGTACATAGATAAGTAGGTACAGTGTGTACGTACGTACGTACGTACGTACGTACATACATCCATACATAGACAGTCTGTACTGTTTGATTGTACCTCCTTCTGGAGTCGCTTAATCCTATCCTGCTTCCCTGAAAGTTCTTTCTCTGTCTGTGAAAGTTGCTTCTTCAGAGATTCCATCCTCTTCTCCAGTTCAGTGGCATCGTTGGTCTCCAGGGTTAACTGCTGAGTCAGCAACTTAACCCTCTGGTGGTCCTGTTCAATATCCCCTCTGTGTGTGTGTGTGTGTGTGTGTGTGTGTGTGTGTGTGTGTGTGTGTACAGTTGATAGAAATATTTACACAAAGATAGGACGCATGTTGGCATAGGACCTGTGTTGGGATAGTAGCTACTGTGTACAT
>CAUJGJ010000242.1:1052500-1057500 GCA_963170055.1 Halisarca cf. caerulea | reverse complement strand
GTGGAAATTTGCGTTGAGCTCTGAGAATCTTTAGCAGCAGTTTCTGCATATATTGTTCCAAACATGGAAATTTTGGTTGTTGAAAAACTTGACTTTGTGAAAGAAGTACTCGGAGGTTGGGAAGTGTGTGAGGTTGGGGTTGTACAAGTGACCCCACCCTCCCTGGGAGGGGAGAGCCGAGGAGGGCCGAGAGCTGGTCTCGGACCAGTGACCCCGCTATGGGTGAGAACGGTCACGGTGGCTACCTCCACTATTGAGCTGCCCACCACTGGCTGCAAATTTCCACCAGAACGACGTTCAGATACACAGAGGGCAGGTGAACTATCACTTGGAGGCATCTTGCTAAGAGTTTGCTTATTAATAGCTGTATTAGTGAGCACTTGACTTGTGGGGTTTGTGGATGGTTCAATTTCCATTTTCCCCCTTGAAAGCTCATGTTGAGGATCTGCTTCCAGTTTGCTTTCCAAGGACCCTTCAGCTGCCGAATCCTCTGACACAATATCCATGTCTGAAGCAAACGTTACACCAGTATCGGATAAGTTGACTTCCACATCTACTGGCTGATTCTGTTCAAGATTCACAGTCTTCTCCACTGAATCAACAAGCATACTAACCACATCACCAACTCTTCCCTTTTCCAGTTGCAGGACGGGATCTGTGGACTGCCTCCCTTGAGGCTTGTTCTGTTGGTGTGACTTGCTTCTTCCAGCTTCAGCCTCGCTGTTCATCAATGTAGTGTGCTGGGTGGACCCACCTCCACCCTTGCAGTCAATCACAAGCTGGCAACCGTCCTCATCGGTTGTGTAGGACTCATTGAACTGGTCCTGGGCTATCGGTTCGGATTCTACACCTGGACGGTCATCCGTGTAACCAACAGTGTTTCTTCTTGAAGTAGATTTCTGTCCGCCTAATGCAGCAATCGTCTTCTCGTGAGTGGACTCCTCATCACTCACTTCCTCATACGAGTAACCAGTGGCACTGATAGGCACTGAGTTTGTCAGCCTGGGCTGTATGCTCCCAGCACTTGCAGTTGGTGGTCCAGACTGAGATGGGAGGGATTCAGTGGGTGTAGTCGGCGTCTCAATCATGGATTTTCCCAGACACACAAACATACTGCCTGTCTCCAACCCACCCATGACTTCCTTCGTCTGAATGTCCTGCCTACTTGGTATAGTTTCTCTGGGAGTACTTTCTTTCTCTGGCAACACTTCAGGAGGTTTTCTAGGGGTTTCCCCACATGCTCCCCTCCTCTGCTTCTCTTGAATGGAGAGTATGAGTTTATGTCTCATTTCCTTTAGCTCCCAGTCAGACATTTCCGATTGCTGCTCTGTGGTTGTACTCTGCGATGTGTCGAGGGGAGAACTGGAGCGGTCACGAGGGGGGCTCTTCTGGTAGTGTGATCTCGAGTCCCGTTTGCGTCTACGGAGAGATGGAGTTCGCCTCCTACTTTTCCTCACTGGAGATACACTGCTGTCTTCAGTACTGTGGCAGTCCCTTCGCGAAGGATGTCTGCTTCTACTCCTGCATGGTGAAGAAGATCTTCTCCTCCTTCTTCTTCTTGGACTGGGAGGAGACCTTCGTCCCCAACTATCCTTTCGGCTCTTACTGGACTGTGTTACACGTCGAGAGTGACCAGCAGATGTTGGGGTGCGAGAGGTTCTGCTTTGAGGTGAGGGGCTTAGTCTTGTGTGCTCAGAAGAGAATTGTGAACGAATTGGAACATCTTCCAGAGCTGATTTAGTACAAATTTGAGAATCTACTTTAGAGAGAGGCTGTGAGCCGACAGCCACCGGGGCAGTTGACAGAACGCATGGTTTAATTAACCCTTTACTCACACCACTGGTGGAGATAGCAATCTTTCTCTTGTCATCCACAAAGGAACTCGATGACTGCAAAGGTGATTGGTTCTTTAATTTCTTCTTCTTGTGCATGATGTCTCTGATCAACTCTTGTATTTCACCGACCTTCTTCATCATGCGTTGAGCTAACTGCTCCCCCTGGCCTGCACGTATCCACACATAACCGAATCTCTCCCGAAAGTGCTGGACAGACAGGGGTCTGGAATAGTTGGTACATTTGCACAGAAGAGAAGGGGTGTCTAGTGTACCACTTTGCATCAGCTCTTGCAGTTCTTGCAGTTCCTCAATGGCAGTGTTCTCCACCACAATGTTCATGCTGGTTCTCACGTCCATTCTGTTCTGCTTACGATGCTTCTTCTTCTCCTTGTCAATTGTCCGAGCAGTAATGACGTCTTCCTTTCCACTTTCCTTCATTGCTGTCATCCAGTCGGACACCAAGAATATGGTGCGTGCTTCAATTTCCTTCACGTGTGCCTGGTTGAAGGTCGTAACCTTGAATGCATTGTCAAGCTCCCTCTTCCCCCACTCCCTCAATGGTGCGAGGAGGTGCTCAGGAAGGCTACCGGCATCCAGTCGCTTCGGACTGGCAAATCCTACATCGTTGATCTCGTAGTACTTGGAGGCAGCAGGAAGCTCAATCACAGGCTCCGAACGTACTGTTGAGGTAGTCGGGTTCCCAATATTGTGTGCAGGCGTGGACAAAGTGTGGCTGCTCTCCACATGTGGAACTGATATGGTGGGCTCCAGGGCTACAGTACACACGATACTCTGTGAGGGAACATTGGAAATTGAAGATGTGGACGAATTCTGGCTCGTTAAATGGGTGTCTGCTTCCATCTCTACATCCTTCCTGTGAGTGTCCACTTCCCTCCTGCAAATATCTACTTCCTTCCTTTGTGAGTCTACTTCCTTCCTTCCGGAGTCTACTTCCATATCAGGTGTGCCACCTTCCCTCTTTGTAGCGTCTCCTGTGTTCCCTTCCACCACTGCATCTTTCTCTTCAAGACAACTAGTCGATACACCTGTAAACACTTCACCACAGTCGTCGTCACTACCTACAATCTCCCCTTCTTCGAGGTCAGTTGGAGTGTCCGTCCTTGCTTGGTTTACTCTCGAAGCAACATCAGTACCAGTCAAGGATCCTTTCTCCTTGTTTGCCAACCGTCCCCACTCACTCTGCTGATGTTCACATGTTTCCTTCATCTTCTTCTCAGCAGCAGCCAGTATTGCACAAGCTTCTACAACTGACTCCCCCTTTTTCAGAACCATGTTGTAAATCTTCTTCATCCTGTTAGCCTTCAGGATCAACTTCTTTGCTGCTGTACTTCCCTGCCGTTGTGACAAGAAGCCGATCTTCTTGGAGAGCCAGTTTGGCTCAAGAGGCTTACAAAAGTCCTTGGTTTCTGTGTTTAGCTGTAGTGCTGTTTGCTGCTTCAGCAGAGAGTTTGCTTCTTCGATGGCAATGTTCTCAGCAATGTTGCGTAGGAGAAATCTCACATCCTCGCGTGCAAGGTTGCGAAAGAAGTCCCGTTTCCGTTCCAGTTCCGAAGCAGAAAGAAACTCTTTCAAACTCGCAGTACTCAGCCAATGGGACAGGGCAACGTAAGTACGGTAGTCCACTTCTAGAGCATGTGCGTCACTGAGCTCTGTTTCAATGCAGACCTTCACCTCCCTACATGCCCAGCACCTAAGGTTCTTAAGACCAACAAGGGGGATGTTTGTTGGAGCCAGACGCTCCACTCTTGAAAACTCCACAAAGGGCAAATATGATGTCAAATCTTCATCATTTGCTGGACCATCTGCAATACTCCTCTCATTTCCTTTACTGTCGGAGAGTGTGTGGTGTACATCAGAACTAGTAGAATCTGCACTGAACTTGGCCACGGATGACATCTTAGAGGCTTTGATCAAATTGTCCACTTGTGTTGCATGTCTAGACGAGCCACGTGGGTGCGTTGGGTCACGATGGGGTGATGCTGTAGGAAACGGTGAAGCAACTTCTTCTTGCGGTGGAGGCGAAGTGTGCGAACGATGTGGTGAAAGAGAACGGAGATCCAAACGAGAACGAGAGGAGTCGAAATCCCCCTCACCATGTCTCCCTACATGATGTCCCACACTGTAGGCATCCCCATCTGGTTTGATACGACCTCCCTCTCTTCCCAGAGGGCTAAGCTCCTTGCGCTGATGGTGAAGTTGGCGCAGATGGGGATCCTGGTGAAGGTGGTGCTGGTGGAGTTGGTGCTCCTGGTGGCTGTGTAAACCTTGGTAATCGTGGTGCTGGCGGTGCTGATGTAGTTGGTGCTGTTCGAGTGTGTGACTCCCGTGTGAGGTAGATCTGTGCAGCATAATACTCTCGTTCTCTGACATGCTCTCAGAGAGGCTGTCAATATCCATAGGTATAGCCTGCATCAACGAAGGTGGTCCACCGTCTACTACAGTCCCTGAAGGAATCTGGGACGGGCCACCACCAACAAACGAACTCCCCCCCTCCCCCTGCCAGTTTCTCTCACTACCAACATAGCGATCTTGTGTTGCGGAAGAATTTGTCCTGTATTCCAGATTCTCTACTGTCGTGTGAGCTGCTGGATGCAGGGCTCCATCTATACGGTGATGTGCTGCTGACACCTCTTCATTTGAACCAGGAGGGAGAATGTGCCGAGTGGGCACTTTTTCTGCATCATCTGTGTCTGAATTGATGATGTCAAAATATCTTTTTGGACGATGGTAGCTTCTAGGCCGACTGCCTTTGCGGTCACTTGCATACCTGTGCAAACACAGACAAATGCATGTACGTACATACACATGTACACACATAAGATACGTAGATCAATTCTGACATGCATGCATATGTACATACATTATGTACAAACCTAATACTACGTATGTATGTATGTATATAAACATGTACACATGTACGTACGTATGCTCTAAACTGACCTGGTGAACACACTACAAAATCTGTGACTACCACACACAACAATGTACCCACAAAAAAACAAAAGCATTCATGTACATACGTACGTACATACATACATACATAAGTATGTACATACGTACACAAAAGAGAAGCATGACAATCATTGAAATTTCATTATGTACGTACATACGTACATACGTACGTACATATGGTACATATGTACA
>CAUJGJ010000242.1:1030000-1032500 GCA_963170055.1 Halisarca cf. caerulea | reverse complement strand
CATGTGCACATGTGCATGCATCTGAAGGGAAAGGTGGGTTCTCTGCCTTTCTTTGCTCCTTGTTACCCATCATGTTCAGTGTTGTTTGTATTGTATGAGCACCAATCACTGGACAAACCAGTTCATTTGACGATTTGATCCCAAGTCTAACTGACAGTGTTTTGGAGACGTGCAACAGATACCTCCCCCTCACCCCTCACCTCCTCACCCCCTCACCCCTACACCCCCTCACCCCTCACCTGCTCACCCCTCACCCTTCACCGCTCACCCCTCACCCTTCACCCCTTCACCCCCTCACTTCCTCACCCCTTACCCTCTCACCCCTCACCCCCTCACCCTTCAACCTTCACTCACTCACCCCTCACTCCCTCACCCCTCACCCTCTCACCCCCTCCCACACCTCTGCAGGCATATCGTACTGGAATATCAATGTTGCCTGATTTTAAGAAAACCAAGAAGGCAAGAATGGCTCCCAACCACATCAACATCTACTACAACCTTGCTAACCTTCTCAGAGAAGATGCTGCCGGATTGCAGGAAGCTGATGAGGTGTGGATATGGTGTGTGTGTGTGTGTGTTTGTGTGTGTGTGTGTGTGTGTGTATGTGTGTGTGTGTGTGTGTGTGTGTGTGTGTGTGTGTGTGTGTGTGTGTGTGTGTGTGCATGTATATGTACAAAACGTACGCATGCACACACACACACACACACACACACACACACACACACACACACACACACACACACACACACACACACACACACACACACACACACACACACGCACGCACACACACACACACACACACACACACACACACACATACACACACACACACATACACACACACACACTTTTGAACTTTTGAATTTCAAAAGTGTGTGTGTGTGTGTGTGTGTGTATGTGTGCGTTTTGTACATATACTGTATGTTCGTATTAGACCTGTATTTTAAAGGTATTTCATTGTTTAGTACGTTAGAAATATGTCCATACATACATCATCTGACAGTGTTACTTATTTACTTATCATGATACGACTGAACCGGAATAGAAGACAACTGCAAGAGGTGCTTTGTTGTTTTTCCTCAATTTATTCAAGTTGTTTTCAAACATACCAAAGAATGCATCTGTAGGCATTTTCAATTCTTTGTCCTGTAGAGAAATCCGAAGTCCCAATTGAATGTTTTTGATTATTATTATTATGCATAATATTATATTATGCAAAACCATTAATATGCTGATGTTGCCTGTACTGTAGCTTATCTGAAATAGGATTAAGGGATTTTAGAGTTGAATGACATCGTGTGTGCCATTATTACGATAATTATGATAGTTATGCTAATTATCGCGATCCTATTATAGTCGTAATGGATTTGCCTGTTGTTGTAGACCCACTGTGTGTGCCTACATGTACTGGTACCTTCCTGTAGTACATGTATGTACTGTACCTTCCTATAGTGCACGTATGTACTGTACCTTCCTATAGTACATGTATGTACTGTACCTTCCTGTAGTACATGTATGTACTGGTACCTTCCTGTAGTACATGTATGTACTATACCTTCCTATAGTACATGTATGTACTGTACCTTCCTATAGTACATGTATGTACTGTACCTTCCTATAGTACATGTATGTACTGTACCTTCCTGTAGTACATGTATGTACTGTACCTTCCTGTAGTACATGTATGTACTGTACCTTCCTGTACTGCACGTATGTACTGTACCTTCCTATAGTGCACGTATGTATGTGTACACAAATGCATACAGTACACGTTTGAGCAAATTGTGCGTATGGGCAGATACATATACAGTAATATTTGTACCTGTGTGCAGTAGACATAAGATGGAAGTGGTACAGTGAAATCTCTCTACTCACACCCACCCACCCACCCCCTGTAATCTGCCAACCCCACTGATCCGCCCTACTTTTCAAGGAAAATTAATATTCATGTACTGAGCGCAAACTGTGTTGATCCACCAACACCACTGATCCACCACAAAACTGACATTCCCAATTGTGGTGGATTAGAGAGGCTCACTACACAGTGTAGGTTCACTGCTGTGTATGGTTGATAGGGTGGAGTAGCTAAGTAGAGCAGGTCACAGCAGGGGTTTGTAGAACTCGAGCAGTAAGATAAGAATGGAGTAGCTAAACAGAGTAGGTCACAGCAGGAGTTTGTAGAACTTGAGCAGTGAGATAAGACTGGAGTAGCGAAACAGAGCAGGTCACAGCAGGAGTTTGTAGAACTGGGGCAGTGAGATAAGAATGGAGTAGCTAAACAGAGCAGGCTACAGCAGGGGTTTGTAGAACTTGAGCAGTGAGATAAGACTGGAGTAGCGAAACAGAGCAGGCTACAGCAGGGGTTTGTAGAACTTGAGCAGTGAGATAAGACTGGAGTAGCGAAACAGAGCAGGTCACAGCAGGGGTTTATAGAAGCAGTGGTTTACCTGCTGTATCCTGCTCCAATGACCATTTCTATGAATGGCCTTTGTGCATT
>CAUJGJ010000242.1:1007500-1022500 GCA_963170055.1 Halisarca cf. caerulea | reverse complement strand
TGGCATCATCCACTTTGTGGTAGCAGAAGAGTTTCTTTTTTTCGAACATGCGTACAATGCATTGTACAGCTTGTCTTCTGAAAAACAATGTGTAGTTAACACTCAATAGCTATACAGTGAAACCTCTATAATCAGGACACCACTGGGACCACAGTATGCTGTCCTGTACAGTGAAACCTCTATAATCAGGACACCACTAGGACCACAGTGAGCTGTCCTGTACAGTGAAACCTCTGTAAAGAGGACACCACTGAGACCACAGTATGCTGTCCTGTACAGTGAAACCTCTATAATCAGGACACCACTAGGACCACAGTGAGCTGTCCTGTACAGTGAAACCTCTGTAAAGAGGACACCACTGAGACCACAGTATGCTGTCCTGTACAGTGAAACCTCTATAATCAGGACACCACTAGGACCACAGTGAGCTGTCCTGTACAGTGAAACCTCTGTAAAGAGGACACCACTGAGACCACAGTATGCTGTCCTGTACAGTGAAACCTCTATAATCAGGACACCATTCGGACCACAGTGAGCTGTCCTGTACAGTGAAACCTCTATAATCAGGACACCACTAGGACCACAGTATGCTGTCCTGTACAGTGAAACCTCTGTAAAGAGGACACCACTGAGACCACAGTATGCTGTCCTGTACAGTGAAACCTCTATAATCAGGACACCATTCGGACCACAGTATGCTGTCCTGTACAGTGAAACCTCTATAATCAGGACACCACTAGGACCACAGTGAGCTGTCCTGTACAGTGAAACCTCTGTAAAGAGGACACCACTGAGACCACAGTATGCTGTCCTGTACAGTGAAACCTCTATAATCAGGACACCATTGGGACCACAGTGAGCTGTCCTGTACAGTGAAACCTCTATAATAAGGACACTACTGGGACCACAGTGAGCTGTCCTGTACAGTGAAACCTCTATAATAAGGATACCATTGGGGCCACCGTTAACTGTCCTCAATATGGAGATGTCCTTATTTTTGAGGTTTGACATGTACCCATGTCAATGTGAGGGATGTTAAATGGGGCAGAGCAGTGGTGTCCTGTTGAAGGAGGTGACTACATTTCAGAGGTGTCCTTTAGTGGAGGTTTCCCTGTAGCATAGATATTCTATACTACATATGTAGTATAGAATATCTGTCCCTGTAGTCACCCACTGATGGACAGAGGGAGACAACAGCAAACGTTGTCGTGGGTTACATCGAGCCAGGAAGTGGATTCTCAGGCTTCCTTTTGTTAGTTACATCTAGCCAGGAAGTGGATTTACAGACTCTCTTTTGATCACATAATCTACCAACATTCCTCCAATCATGTCCAATTAGGCATAGCGATGGTGTCATTGACAATCCTCTTTGATTTGTGTTCATTAAATATTGATTTTTTGGTTCTTTTCCTCATAAACATGTCTTCTCTTCCTGAATCATGTTTTTTTTCTAAAGCTATGTCTGTTTGTCCCAAAAGACAGGTGGTGTTGTACCCTGCTCTTATTGTTTATCATAGTATACATGTGAAGGTGTGTGTGTATGTGTGTGTGTGTGTGTGTGTGTGTGTGTGTGTATGTGTGTGTGTGTGTGTGTTTGTACATATTATGTATATTATACATGCTTGCTTGTGTTACATATGTATGTGTTTATATTATGTATTTTTGTACAGTATTGCATCCAATTAATCTTTAACTCTTCTCCTATCAGTTCTACCAGAAGGCATTGCAGCTGAATGCACGGGACCACATGGCTCTATTCAACATGGCAATTGTCTACACCGAGTTAGGAATGCTTGAACAAGCAGAGAAGTCGCTTGTCTCCCTCTCCAGGCTGGCACCCAACGACCCAAACATCAAGGAGAGGCTGCAGCGAGTGAGGAGCAAGATGAAGGAGAAAGATTGATCTATATAGCTGGAGACGAACTGTACAAATGTTACCTTTAGTCCTGTAAACTTGAACCATCCACAGTTGTCACTTGCAGCACTGCGTATTTTACACACATGCTGTTGAACCTCTACATAATGAACCCTGGATACAATGAACTCCCTGTTATAACAGACATAGTCCTTTGAATGTACACTTATTTACCTCTATTGTGAATAAACTCCGACGTAGTGAACACCCTAGCTGATGTAGTGAACTTTTCAGGGGTTCTGAGGGGGTTCGTTGTAGAGAGGTTCGACTATAATATTATCATCCTTCATGCAAAGACTATGTATGTATACTCGGTAATACTCTTGTCATGTATAGTATTGCATATTCCATGCACTGTTGTGGGTATATTTGGATGTCTTACCCCCTTGTGCACGTGATGGAGAAGTCCACATTGACCACAGTACTGCAGTGGTTTTAATACACGTGATGCAAATATAACTGTGTGCAGATAGATGTGTGTGTGAACTGTGTGCAAATACATATATAGATGTGTGGAGATAGATGTGTGAACTGTGTGTGGATATGTGTGAACTATACATATAGATATTATATGAACTGTGCATGTGTGGTGATCATTATTGGCCATGGGTGGTGAGCACATGCATGCAACTATATATATATGCATGCATGTATAGTGTAATACGTAAGATTAATATATACAAGGCTGTTATTACAGTGAAACCTCTATATATAGATCTATTACTGTATACATAAAATCAGGCCGTGCACCATTAATTGGAACTGCAGTAAGCTATATATACTGTACGTATATACGTACTTAACTGAACTTATGCATGCATGAGGTTTTGGAAGAACATGCATGGTGCATATATGAATGCAGTGGAATTAATCCCCGATAGTGGACGTTCCAAAATAAGGACAATCTCTCTGCATGTATGTACAGTATATTAAATAAATTCATGTGATCCCAGTGAATATATTGATATATACTAGCTACTATATATAATATATGAAAATGCATAATATGTAACTGGTTAAGGGGAATTTCTGATATACGTATACGAAGAATTTGTATAGCATTCCCTGGAATTCGTTTTAATAAGTGTCTACTGTACAATATAGGTGTAATATCCCATAGCTAGAGATCATGCAGCTCCCATACATGCATGCCTACACAGGGCCGGCCCCTCATTATATATAAATTTATTGTTATAAGTTAGAGATTTATTACATTTATATCTACATATTATATATTATACTTGTACTTATACTTGTACTTAATCCCATGTACACTGTATATGTATGGATATACACATCCCGGCTATACACCCTCATACACCTCGTGCACAAATGCATGCATGATCAATATTGATCGAGGCTAGCTACAGCATACGTGCCTGTTTGAATTTCAAATTCATGCCCATTCAAGGTACATTTTCCTATAATATATATATATATATATATATATATGTGTGTGTGTGTGTGTGTGTGTGTGTGTGTGTGTGTGTGTGTGTGTGTGTGTGTGTGTGTGTATTATAGCATCCGTAGCACACTCAATGGTAAACGCATGGGTCAATGAACAGCCACATGCATGTCCATGTCTGCTGTACATGGCTCTGCAAGGCCCGCCCAATACATATCTTCCAAATTATACATGCACAACCTGCTGATCTATATTCAGTCGTAAACGCATGCAAACTTCATGCTACGTGAGTGCGTACATGCGAAGGTATGTAGGTGTGGCAGCGTTCCATGAATTAACGCTCCAGTGCACGAGAGCATGCATGGACGAATGCTGCTAAAATGAATCTTTTTTGCCCACGCTTTTCGTGTACATTATTTTAATTCGGAAGTGAATTGCGCAATAAAAGATGACATCATTGTAAGCCATACGTCACAGTTCTGGAAGACAACACATTCCTAGGGAAGCGTACGAGACGGAATTTCTGTCGTCCTCCTAAAAGTCGTGTGATATCGTCTCGGGCTGCTTATTACAGGACTTCTGTCGCGTGAGAAACTCGAATACTTGCATTCTGTCGAACTGTGACGTCTTTCCTTACAGCCGCTGCCAATTGGAAATCTTTGGTAACTGGGGCCGAGAAGGAGTCTTCGTTATTTATTTTTTTTTGTGAGAAAGAAACCTCTACAACTAAGTGAGTGAAAATGAATATGCTGGTGCTCGTCTGTTCTCATGTGTTGATCGGGACGAAAAGAGAATTTTGTGTTGTTCCGATGACCTACCACAGGTGTTATTTCCTCTTAGCAAAGGGATCATAGGTTTTGTTTTTCGTTCGACGTACGTACGTAGCTGTATTCGGCTGTCCTAGTACGAACTAAAGATATAGTGAAAATGGTTCTACTGTGTGTGTGTGTGTGTGTGTGTGTGTGTGTGTGTGTGTGTGTGTGTGTGTGTGTGTGTGTGTGTGTGCACACGAATGAAGTATAAGTACGTAAATAGACACACACACAGCACGGATGGTGGAGGTACGTACGTACGTACGATGTGTTACACGCGAGTACTTTGTTAGTACAGAAGACATGAGGGAGTCGCGTGCAGTATTACTTGTTAAGACACCGCCTCACATTCCTAAGTACATGTACGTATACCATGAGGTGTGTGTGTGTGTGTGTGTGTGTGTGTGTGTGTGTGTGTGTGTGTGTGTGTGTGTGTGTGTGCGCCAGTGTGTGTGTCAGTAGTGTGTGTGTGTGTGTGTGTGTGTGTGTGTGTGTGTGTGTGTGTGTGTGTGTGTGTGTGTGTCTGTCAGTAGTGTGTGTGTGTGTGTTTGGTACCTGTTTTAATTTGCTAACACAGCAAACACTGTACAAATTGTAGAGCACCATCACCTGTTGTACCCACGACCCTATGTACATACATACATATATGTGTGTGTACACAAGAACAAGCATAGTTGTTGTATACCCCAGTATGCCAATGTGATGTAGTACATACATACGTACGTATGTATTATACTGATGTATGTATGTACATGTACTGCAAAGTACATCTGTAGATTGATGCAGTTTTCTCCCCATGTACGTGTGCTAAGGTACGTACGTACATACATACGCATGTCAGTGCAGTATGCATACAAACAGTGTAACTTCCAACTACGTATAGGACACTTTGTAAAGAGTAAGTCATGTCCTTTGTAGAGAGGTTTATTATATTGTGTCCTTATTGGGAAAGTCCACTATCAGAGGTCCAACAGTATGTATGTATGTACGTATGTACTGTCTAGTCTTACTGTTCTACTGAAGTGATGTACATGCACATGCACATGTACAGCGGAACCTGTATAGTCCAGCACCCATTGGGGAATGGCAACAGTGCTGGGTTAGCAAGTTGCTGGATTATAGAGGTCAGTTTGTTTGGTATAGATTGACTGTTGATGCCAGAGAATCTTGGCTGGTTTAGGAGATTGCTGGTTTATAGAGGTGCCGGATCAGGCAGGTTCCGTACGTGTGTACATTCATAGCTGTTTGAGTGTATCTGGCAGGTATACGTACGTACGTACCTACATGAGTGATGTTAGCACCCAAGCTCAGGCCCGTATGAATGGTTAGTAATCTACCACAGATTGTGTAACCTTTGGATGTAACATATTATGTATGTGTGTACGTACGCACGTAAGTATGTAAGTACTTACGTACGTATGAACATATTCCATTGGAAGGTACGTAGTCCTGCAAGCCTGAAATTTCCAAGGAGAGCACTGTAGACTGATGTGCATGTACACACGTACGTACGTATGTGCGTACATGCGTACATGATATCTTGCTTATGAGTAGTTCATATATACGTACATACGTACGCACACAGTTAGCCTTTTGTACGGGTACAAGTGTATAGACATACGTACGTACCAGTAGCCTTTTGTACAGGTTCATGTGTGCATACACTTGTAGGTTCAAGTACATATTATACATTAGCAGTGTTAGAAATGATGGTCAGCATTTAGACATTGTCTGACCATTTTGACATTTTGTCCGACCCAAAAAAGTTTGGGTCAGACATTTGGCTGAGCACTACCTCATGTTCATTTCACACACACAGTGATGATACCAAGTCATTCATACTGAGAATGTCTATTTATGCTTTCATTATTTGTTGATGCACATCTACTGTGGCACATCTACTATGGCACATGTGTGCTTCTCCAAAATATGTTCGAACAAATCTGAAATTGTCTGACCCAAAATAAGGATTTGAGGACATTTGTCCATCCGACACTTGCTCCTTATTTCTGACACTGCATTATATAGGTCAACTTTTATGCAAGTAGATGTGTGTAGTGCCAATCTGTACAGGATGTGTGTACACATGCAGCAATTTGTGTAGGTACATCATATCTGTGTGTGTATACTCTACTAGCCTGTTATACACTTGACCATTGTACATGTACGTATGTACGTACATACGTATGTATACACCGGTAGGTGATTGCATGGGCACCCAAGCAAGTATACTACTCAGTCTATTGTTCATGCGTATGTACACATGTTCATACGTACGTACGTACATACATACGTACACGTGTTCATATATACATACGTACGTATGTATTTGCATACATGTAAGGTGAAACTTCCATGTTGGGATGAGAGAAATGTACACATGCCAATGTGAAAATTTGAAATGGGCCAGAGAAATGGTGTGTTCTGTCCAAGACGTGAGACAATGCAAGATTTTTGGGTCGCATATAGTTTTGCTCTACTTGCAGTCTACCAATGCTAAACTCTAGCCCCTAGTCCTATCACATAACAGAAGAGCAGCATTGTCAACAACTTGGGTCATGTGGAAAGAGGTGGTTGCATTTTGGAGATTAAGTGTGTGTGCAGGTTTGTCTGTATTCACAGAGTCTGCCACCTCTATTGTCTCCTGTGACCCTGGTCTGATGGTTGATAGTGAATGGGTCAGTTTGTGTTTCACTTCTTACATACGTGTGTGTGTGTGTGTGTGTGTGTGTGTGTGTGTGTGTGTTGTGTGTGTGTGTGTGTGTGTGTGTGTGTGTGTGTGTGTGTTGTGTGTGTGTTGTGTGTGTGTGTGTGTGTGTATTGTGTGTGTGTGTGTGTATTGTGTGTGTGTGTGTGTGTGTATTGTGTGTGTGTGTGTGTGTATGTATGTGTGTGTGTGTGTGTGAGAGAGAGAAAGAGAGAGATACATATACGTACGTACATAATATTATGTGAGTGCATGACAGGCATTTTTTGAATGTGCATACGTACATACGTACGTATGTGACATCATCGATGCCTATGTACATACGTATGTATTCCTCACTAGTATCCATGTGCTGTATAGGGTAGGTACGTATGTACGTACCTATGATGGCATATGTACGTACGTATGTACATTGGTGTCTATGGTGACATCGTGTGTTTGCTCTAGTCTGTGTTGATTCAATACCACAAGCTGTGTTTGTTATAGTCAACACATCATATTCACTTTGTGTGTTTGTGCTTTTTAGTCAGCCTGTGTTCTTGTGTGTGTGTGTGTGTGTGTGTGTGTGTGTGTGTGTGTGTGTGTGTGTGTGTGTGTGTGTGTGTGTGTGTGTGTGCTTGTGTGTGTGTGTGTGTGTGTGTGTGTGTGTGTGTGTGTGTGTGTGTGTGCTTGTGTGTGTGTGTGTGTGTGTGTGCTTGTGTGTGTGTGTGTGTGTGTGTGTGTGTGTGTGTGTGTGTGTGTGCACTGTGTGGTTGAGCCTTTATCCTTAAATTGGTGGGGAAGGTTGTGCGTTGGTGTGCAGACTTGACGAATCTCAAAATTACATGTGTATGTAGCGAAAACATGTATGGGTATGCATCCACGTACATACGTACATACATACGTATGTGTACAGTATGTACACACAGGTGGTACACACTCCAGGTCAGCAGTGAGCTCATGCATGGATATGTACGTACATAATTGCATATCTCCTATTTTCTTCATACAGACAATGTTTACATATGTTATTGCTATTGCAGTAGAACTTGCTTAGTAAGTACCTCAAATGGGAAGACAAAATCAGTACTTGTTATCAGAGGTACTTACGTACTACCTCTATGTACTGTATGTATAGGAGAGGACAGAATGAGGAGTACTTACTATTACGATCCAGGAGTGCTCACTAACCCAGTTTCTTGCGAAGCAAGTTGTACTGTATCGCACTTTCATGACCTGTGTGTCTGTGTCTGCCTAGTTATCAGGAGCACCCAGTCAGTAAATCCTTGCATGAATCGTACAAGAACACCTACAGCTGTGGCGACTGTACATGATCAAGTTTCCTGCAGTCGCTTCAGTTCAGTTGGGCAAGCTTATTTAACCTGGGGAGACCTTCAGCTGATGAACATACGTACATAGCTGCTGGGTACGTATTCTGGGTACCCAGTACAAATTAGATGCAACTCATTAGATAGTATATGGCATGAGGTACGTACATTCGTACATATGTACACACACACACACACACCTCTGTACGCACGTACATACATACATACATATGTACAGAGGTGTGTTTGTTTGTGTGTGTGTGTGCACGTGTGTGTGTGTGTGTGTGTGTGTGTGTGTGTGTGTGTATGTGTGTGTGTGTGTGTGTGTGTGTGTGTGTGTGTGTGTGTGTGTGTGTGTGTGTGTGTGCATTCTTATTGTACATACGTATATACAGTAGGTATACATACAAACATACGTATGTACGTACGTACAAGCAGCAGAATTTTTGGTGGAAGATAATACGTACATGCATACCATGTACTGTATGTACAATGCCATGCTTCATACGTACGTATGTACATATATGGGCATATCTGTTACATACGTACATAACCACTTGGTTTATCCGACCACGTTTGTTCCTCATAATATGTGTCAGATAAACCAGGTGGTGGATAAATCAGGGGTTGGATAAACCAGGGGTTGGATGAATCAGGGTAAATTGTGTACAGAGTAGTGATCGTGATTCACAGGAGAATGTCGGATAAATGAGGTTTCAGATGAGCCAGTTTTGGATAAACCAGTTATGCCTGTGCATGCATAGCATAGCAACCTGTCTACACCAGCCATCAGTGCATGCATAGCGTAGCAACCTGTCTATACCAGCCATCAGTGCATGCATAGCGTAGCAACCTGTCTATACCAGCCATCAGCATAGCAACCTGTCTACACCAGCCATCAGTCGTGTCAAGGGATGGGTAATTTGTGTAGAGGTTTATGTAAAGTGTGTACTGTATGTGTGTGTAAGTACATATACGTACATATGTGTGTACTGTATGTGTGTGTAAGTATATTCGTACATATGTACTAATGTATATACAGTGGAGACCTGTTAACACTAATTCGCTTAACATGAAAATTCTGGTCAACATGAAAGCATTTTTCGTACGTACATACGTACAGCAAATTGCACTGTACTGGACGTACACATGTCCTATAACACTGCCCTCGATGGTTGATTAGTGTGTTATGTCTGTTCATTAGCAGCTACAATAACACCTTATTCTTTATGTTTACACTACCCCCTCTCCCACTGCTTGTGTGTACGTACGTATGTACGTATGTATGCATGCATGCATGCATGTATGTATGTATGTATGTATGTATGTAGGTGGTGTGTTGTGGTGTTGTGTTGGTATGTGGGGGTGAGGGTTGGTTCATTTGTGTGTTTGATCAATGGTCTGTGTTTGGATTGGTGTTTCTGACATACGTACGTATGTACGTAGGTACGTAGGTACATGGTGCCCTGTGTGTGTGTGTGTGTGTGTGTGTGTGTGTGTGTGTGTACAAGTGTGTGTGTGTATGTGTGTGTGTGGTGTAATGTCAGCATTGAGCCAACCTGCTTATTACCCAATCAGATTGTGTGTCTGATTAGAGCCTTCACCAATGGAATCATCCCTTGATGTCTCTGTGACAAGGGTGGATACCATTCTTCATTGGCTGCTGACCATTGTTGGCAGTTCTGAAGGATTGCATCATTTCTGATGTCCTAGGCTAATATGTACATACATACTACACTATTGTGCACCATTGTGTGAGAGCCTGACTTGTCAGTACCTGTTGAGTTCCTGCATCTGTGCATGAGCTTTGTACGTTACGTATCTTGTTCATCTACGTGTGTGTGTGTGTGTGTGTGTGTGTGTGTGTGTGTTTGTGTGTGTGTACATGTGTGTGTGCATGTGTGTGGCCACTCTTTAGTCTGGGTTTGTACGTGCATGTACATACGTACCTGCGTAGGTGCGTACGTACGTATGTACATATGTAGGCGAAGATGTGGACAATGTCTATCCTTGGTGATTTGTTCAGAGAAATAAGAGTGGATTAATGAGTTTAGCTGATTATCAAAATCAACTTGCATTCTTTTCAATTGATTCACGCTCAGAATAATAAAAATAAGCAGTTGTGGGTTGCTGGGAGTTCACTGAGGGTAACTCACTGTTCTACTGCATGATGTTATGTATGGCTTCTCAATAAATGAAGCCTTATGTGCTCTGTGTGTGTGTGTGTGTGTGTGTGTGTGTGTGTGTGTGTGTGTGTGTGTGTGTGTGTGTGTGTGTGTGTGTGTGTGTACATGTGTGTGCGTGCACAAACCCACGCATACAGCACAGCTGGTACAGACAACACAGATACGTTTGCCTCTGTTCATTTGCATGGATTTGTGGGCATATTCAGAGATTGACCGAGTTTCAAGCAAAGTGCTCAGGCTATTGTTCTTCTGATGCTACATTTAAACGGTTGCCATATGCAGTCAGTTCAAAGGGGTTTGTGTAGACAGAAGGTTTCATTTGGGCAGACTTTTTATTGTCCTATTTAGCATGACTCAAAAAGCTATTGATGAACAAGTCTTTCATATGAGTGGTTTGAATGTTGGAAGCCATCAATGACTTGCATGGATGTATGTGAAGTCCAGATCATTCTATCATGTGTGTGTGTGTGTGTGTGTGTGTGTGTGTGTGTGTGTGTGTGTGTGTGTGTGTTCATGCAAAATGAAGGCTTGTATGCATTGTATGTACGTACATACGTAGGTATGTCAAATTTGGTACATACATATGCATGTTTATGCCTATGTGTGTATGTACACATACTTATGTAGATACGTACATCTGTATGTATAGAGTACACACACACACACACACACACACACACACACACACACACACACACACACACACACACACACACAATGAAGTACGTATACCTTTTCAGTTTGTAACAATATTCAACAGTCTTTTTTCAAAATATTCAAAAGTGCACCTTTCTACTCATTACGATCCTGCAACTGGAAAAGTACGTATATGATCAACATGTCTAACAGCCTTCACATGTTGCACACAATGAGATGTTGAAAACATTGCTATGTATACGAAGCGAAAAGGAACATTTTCATGTTCGGGAACTGTCCATGTGTATGCACATACAGTGTTGCAGGTGTGTACGTACTTGTGTAGATCGAAAATTACCGAATTCAATTTTTGACTGCAATTGAAAGCTTCATATACGTACGACATACGTAGGTCTTTTATACTCATAATCGTACGTACATACGTATGTGAATCACTGGTAGCTACTTAGTCGATATCAAAAACATTTTAAGGTCCTTTATGTGCGGTGATTTTGCATAACAACTGGTAACCATGTACATATATAACTTGTAGTCAGCGATGTGCATTAGTATGTACGTACGTAGCTGTGTTTTGCAACTGCGTACCAGCAGCTGACACCTACTTAATGATGTAATACGTAGCTCACCAAATTCTTTACTGTATCAGAAATTCACTCTAAGCAGGTACACTTTCATAGTAGAACATTGACTGGGTCATATGAATTTATTGCTGTACACAGAAATTCACTGTAAGAGTGTTCTATCTAAAGATTTTCCATCATATGTACGTAATGGTTCCCTGTGACTTGTCTCCAGTAGGAATCATGGGTGTGTGTGTGTCCAAGAACAATGAGCTACCAATTAATATATTTAAAGTCAGAAACATTGACGAATCGGGGAACCAGGTCGGAACAGGGTACCTCGAGGTGACTGACAGCGATATTGTGTTCAGAAGTCAGGCAAAGGACAAAGTCATGCAGCATGAATGGCCACTGAAGTACCTGCGAAAGTATGGATGCGACGGGGATATATTCTCCTTTGAAGCTGGTCACAGGTGTGTGTATGAGTGTGTGTGTGTGTGTGTGTGTGTGTGTGTGTGTGTGTGTTTGTGTTTGTGTGTGTGTGTATGTATGTGTGTGTGTGTGTGTGTGTGTGTGTGTGTGTGTGTGTGTGTGTGTGTGTGTGTGTGCGTGCGTGTGTGTGTGTGCATGTGTGCGTGTGTGTGAAAATATCATTCACGTATGTGTGTGTGGTGGTGAACCACATAGGTAGTATGAATATACGTATGTAGAATGCACACTTGTGCATCAGTGAAGCTGTTACCACAGTGAACAATGTAGTGAACGGTCAAACTTCAAGGGACCCACTAGATTAGTCCTGATTATCAGAACCCCTTCTTATCAGTATAATATACGTACATACGTAGTAATACGTACATGTACAGTACTACAGCAAACCTAACAAGGCTAGGAGACAAGTTTGTGCTAAGTAGAAATTTGTCTTAAGAGTGTTCTTCTTAACGAGGTTCTAATGTATTACGTACCTTCGTATGTACATACATGTACATATGTACGTATGTATGTATGTATGTACATAACGTATGTGCATATGCTTGTAAGTATCCATTACTGTACGTATGTACATGTGTGTATGTCTTCCTATCACTGAAGATGTCAAGGAGGAGAGGGAATATATGCATTTGCTACCAGATATGCAAGCAGGGTGTTTGATCTGGTACAGGCCAGTCTTAACTCACAGTCACGAGGGCCTGCTAGCGGCGAAGAGATGGAAGGGAGTGGGAAAGCGCAGAGCGTGACAACTACTGGAACAAGACCGTCGCGTTCTCCAACCAAGGAACGCAGCCCACCGAAACAAGCTAACGGGCATGCAGCACGAAATGAGGGCTTGAGCAGCACAAGCGACTCGAAAGGTTCTCTGAGGAGCAGTACTTCAGAAGTGTCAACGCATCCTGTGAATCACAGCATGTCCAGTTTGAGACCAGACCCTCCTTCTACCATTAAAGAAGAAGAAGAGAAGGACGTCTCACCCACTGCTGCTGATAAATCAAGTGTGTGTGTGTGTGTGTGTGTGTGTGTGTGTGTGTGTGTGTGTGTGTGTGTGTGTGTGTGCATACGTATGTGCATAATTTGGTCCATGGTTCAACTCACATATGCCTCTACATACATACGTACGTACATCCATGTGGTCTTTGGTCACAAGTCTCAGGTTTCATACATACCTTGCAATAGCCGAGTGTGCATTTTTTTTCTCTATTATATGTATGTACAGACTTCACTATGTATGTATACTGTAATTGTAACTGTATGTATGTATACTGTAATTGTAACTGTATGTATGTATACTGTAGTTTTGCTGTTATACTGTATGTATGTATGTACATACTTCTTTTTCCTCCATGTGTAGAACCACAGTATCCTTATGCGCAGGTCGTCCTTCCTGCCCCATCTTCAGACAAGCCGTTACCCAAAGTACAGAAGACGTCGTATACTAAGATCATCGTGGACAGCAACGGTCCCATACCCGCACATGTACCCAATGGTGCAGTGGGCGGAGAGTATGTGAACTATGCCCCCAAGCAAGGGATGGCATCCGAGCAGTCTCCGACTGCGACCACACCCTCATCTCCGTCCAACCCCTCCCACCCACCAGTGAACTATTCAAACCTGAACTTCGCAAATGGGGAGGTCACGCTGGTCGAACAACCTAAACTCAACTATGTCAGTCTTGACTTTCAAAAGGACAATGTTGACGAGGCAGGGAGTGAACCGAATGGAAAAAAGCTAGAACCAAAGAAACCAGTCATTCTTGGGTCGACAATCAAAGAAACCAACTACACGCAGTTGGACTACAATGCCATGGATACTGCGCTGAGGCTGGCCCACGATCGAGAACGAATAAAGAGGACCTAAAGAAGAGATTTCCTCCGAAATAATGTTCTTCTCCTCATGTTGTGTTTCGTTGTACAACTAACTGTCTTGTACAAGTATCTTGCAGTGTGTACATACGTACGTACGTACCAGCAACTTTACATTTTGTCCAGAATTTTCATTATTTTATTATTTTGTTTGTATTGTCATCTGGTTGTTTACCAGTTGTTGCATTTGTTCGGTTACAATTTAAATTTAATGTTTTTATTGTATTTTGGTGGTCCACTGAACTCCTTTTGTGCTTTCTTATTGATCTCTGTGTGTTTGTACCATACGCGATTGCCTGTATCTTAACATTGTATCATGTAGCTTTATTATACAGTATGTGTAGTAATAGTAATGCATATTAATTCTGCACGCTTTGTTTTTCAATGTGTCTCGCTTGCTGACTAGCAGACGTATAAATTTGCATGTGCAAATTTCACTAATCATATATATGTGTCACTGCATGTATAAACTTAGCTGCATACATGATGATTGATATACGTATGTATTGTAATCATGCAACCAATTTAGCTATATATAGCTATAATTGATTTCTAGATTTTTAATTATACCAAATGTACAGTGCATATAATTAAGCTGCAGAATTTTGTATATTTATTGCCTTTCATTTCATTTCATTTAATTATAACAATGGAACCACTTAGCCAATGCAGGCTAATTTACGGGGTTGCCATGAAAAGAAAAGAAAAGTAACAATCATGCAACAAAGGCAACAAAACACACACAAGAATGAGACAAATCAATCAACATCACAGGATAAGTAATATATACATACAGGAATATTATTGATGATTAGGAACAAAAAAAAATACTAATTAAAGGACAATTTGGCAAGTCTGAATGATATGGCATATTTCCCGAAATTAGTGCGTACTTTGTTAATGTACAAACATTTCTTAGAAGAAGCCCTTGTTGAGTAGCAGTGACAGTTCACAATAGGGTTCACCAATGCACAAATATAGGGTGTAGCACTTCCATTCTCAACAGAATGCAATAGGCGTCGGAGGTAGACATTCCTAACCTTATCGAGTGACATCCAGCCTAGTTGGATTAGTGCATCAGTTGCTGAAGCAGACCT
>CAUJGJ010000242.1:997500-1002500 GCA_963170055.1 Halisarca cf. caerulea | reverse complement strand
AGCTTTTGAAGAAGAAGGAGAGCTATTGTGAGGGTTGCTTTGTATGCTATGCAAGCATAGGAGGTTGTATATCTATGGTGCAAGTAATTGTACAGTTATCAGTGTTTTCACTGGCCCTTTTAAGCAGGGTGGACCACCCTCCTTAAATTTTGGCTTGAACCATTTTTTCTTTAAGTGGAGTCATTCCTTCTTTGTTCGATAGAATAGGTAAAACTGACACCGTGCATATCATATACTTTAAGCGAATTTCCCACATTACAAGACACTAAATAATATAGAAGTGAAACCATCATATGGCAGCTGTGCACCATAGCCTACTACTGGCTTATGTAAATGCCACCCTCTTTCATTTTTCTCTGGTGACCACCCTGAGTTATGGAGTTTGGTCAGATGCATCTTATGTTGTTTTATCATACACATGCACACACACACACACACACACACACATACACACACACACACACACACACACACACACACACACACACACACACACACACACACACACACAAAACCACATGCACACACACACACATGCTTACATACATACGTATGTGCTTGCATACATACTGTATGTACATGTGTATGCACATGTATTCATGCATGACCGACATATGTATATAGCTGTATACAGGGTTAGACAATATACGTATGTACGTACATACTGGTTTTATTCAGTCATGATTATCCTCACTCATCTGCACTTCATATATCCAGTTCCCTCACCTTCCACCATTGTTTTACTCGAACAAATCTGCAATAATTGTACTGCACACTACAACACTACTTCCTTGCTCATGCTGTTCCCTTGCTATACCTGCTGTGCAGTCTAGAACAGATGTGTGCAGATAAGTGAGGCCTGACTGTTTCCAGTATCTTGCACAGCACTTTATGTGCCTACTCTTTCTTGCAGTCTGTTCTTTGCAGGGAGTGACCACCATGTGTATAGGATTGACTCGGATCTGAAAACGACAGAAGTTGTAGTAAGTGTGCGCAGAGAGTGCTCAGAAAAATTGTAGTGAGTGTGTTCAGAGGTTCAGGGAATTTGTAGTGAGTACCTTCAGAGATTCAGGGAAGTTGTAGTGAGTGCCTTCAGAGGTTCAGGGAAGTTGTAGTGAGTGCCTTCAGAGGTTCAGGGAAGTTGTAGTGAGTGCCTTCAGAGGTTCAGGGAAGTTGTAGTGAGTGCGTTCAGAGGTTCAGGGAATTTGTAGTGAGTGCCTTCAGAGGTTCAGGGAAGTTGTAGCGAGTGCCTTCAGAGAGTATGCATGTATTTACATAACAGGTCTGCCTCCCTTGACAAGGATCATTCTTTTTACTTGTGGGCTCTCTTTCTTGTCACGGTTCGTCCCTTCTTAGTTTACTATTGAATGCATTACTTTCCCTTCAAGTATTTTCTCCATGCAATGCTACATACAGTGGAACCCCTCTAATCCAGGCCCCTGAATTGCAGAAACCCCTCTTATGGGGACACATACCACTGGAACCAAATGACTCTCCATGCCTAACCATAGTACATCTCCAACCCCTGAAATAAGGACACCTCAATAATCAGGACAGTGCTCTCTGGTCCCAAGGTGTCCGGAATAGAGGGGTTCCACTGTATTGTGGCTAGTTGGAACATTGATACTGCGATAATACAGGAATTGTTCAATTTTACTTGCTTCTTTTTATTCCCCATTTGTAAGCCAATTGGTAAGCACAAGGAGAGGGTAAGAGATGTTGCTGTTAGACCCTTGAGTGGAGAAGAAGGTGAAGCCATCCTGGCTGCGTCCGTATCCTGTGACTGTAGATGTGTCGTGTGGAACGTTCAGTTTGCGGAGATTGTCCTCGTGCTGAAGTTAAAGAGCTGGGGTGTTAGTGTGTGCTGGCATCCACTGGAGCCCATGCAGGTGAGGTGGACTGGGCGCTTGTGGACACTCTGTACGTTGTATGTGTACGTGTTCACATGCGTGTGTATACGATGTGGATCTACACACACACACACACACACACACACACACACACACACATACACACACACACACACACACACACACACACACACACACACACATACACACACACACACACACACACACACACACACACACACACACACACGCATGCACGCACGCACGCACATACACACACACACACACATACACTTGCCTTTTTACATAAGTATTTCCAATCACTCCTTCAGATCATGGTTGCTGAGATGACAGGGACTATTAGGTTTTATCGTATTGATACAGGCCAAGCACTAAAGTCCCTTCTGGCTCCTTCACAGTCGATACGGAGTGCCTCCTGGTGTCCCTTGAACCCTCAGTTGGTTGGAGCTGGTTGTGGGGAAGAATGCTGCCTCTGGGATGTCTCTGTGGGGTTTGTGTGTGTGTGTGTGTGTGTGTATACATGCATGTGTGTGTCCATGTGTCCATGTAGTACGTATGTATGTATGTGTGTATCTACATGTTTTATATGCATGTAAATTGACATGACTTCTTCAATGGTTTGTAGGTTTAATTTGTATTTACATATCTTTCCCTTTTCTCCTTACACAGTTTTCCTATGGACAGCAGACCAGTTCATTTGAGTGGAACCCTACAATTCAAGTCAGTACACACCACCTCCCAACTCAACCCTCATGTTGTAAGCCTGTACTGAAAGACATGAGATAAAATAGAAAGTACATGGAAATATAGAAAATTTCACAGTGTTCTCCCCAAGTATCTTAAGGCTTGTCGGTCCAACATACCTTCTTTTCTAAATTTTAATACTTTTTAGGAAAAACACACATGCATTCATAGATAACTAAAATCAATCTTCAGTAGAATGTACGTACATGATATTCTATGTACGTACGTATGTACATATTCAACATGACTGAAATTCATTCTAGAAGAACTCTGATTACTTGGGTGGATATACAGAAAATGGCTGACACTTGTCAACTTTGACAAGTGTCACTGCCAATTGGGCTCAGGTCCACTACGCAGTGAGCACTATAGTTTAATGGCCAAAAATTCTCATGTCACTGGCCCTTTAATACTGGACACTCCAAAGCAACCTCTCTACAAAGGACACAACACCGATGCATAATTTTCCTCCCTATACTTTCCAAAGTGCTTTGAACCTCCGGAAGAGGGCAACCTGTCCACAAAGGAAAAAGAGCTGAATATTACGTAAAATTACCTCCGACATGTCCTTTATTTAGAGCAATTGCTGTATGTTCTGAGTATGGGGTGGCACTTTTGTTTACTCCATCAAAATGTAATATTCTACTCTAAAAGTTGAAATGGGCACAAATTTTGCACTTGGTCAATTGCACGTATGTCAAAGACTTATCCTATCTTTATTATACAGTAGAACTACTCCAAACCGAACCCTCTGTAGTCTGTACCCTCTCTAAACCGAACCCTCTGTAGTCTGAAACCCTCTCTAAACTGAACCCTCTGTAGTCTGAAACCCTCTCTAAACTGAACCCTCTGTAGTCTGGAACCCTCTCTAAACCAAACCCTCTGGAGTCTGCAACCCTCTCTAAACTGAACCCTGTTTTCTGAAACCCTCTGTAATCTGGTACTCTCTCTAAACTGGATGTGTTTCAAGTCCTGCGCTCTATATTTGCTGTACATACAGAACCTCTCTAATCCGAGCACCTCTCTAAACTAAACCTTTTCTTTGGTCCAAAGGGTGTCCGGTTTAGAGAGATTCCACTGCTCAGTATATCCTCTCATTCTCATATACATACGTTGGTGTAGGTACTGAGTGTGAGGTGGTCTGCTTGTGAAAGTAGAAATGTACATGTTTTAAAAGTGGTCATTTGTTAAACTGCTGCACTGTATGGTGAAGTAGACTTTTAATGGTATTTGATGTTCGTAGCAACATAGTATCAGGTCTATTCAGCAATTCCTCAACTTATTATTTTATAGTTTTTGTCTGTTGTCTGCAGATGGTCTCCTTCTAGTGACAGTTTGTTTAGTACATTGGGGCTCGATAGTGAAGTTAAGATTCATCACAAGGGACATAAGGTGTGTGTGTGTGTGTGTGTGTGTGTGTGTGTGTGTGTGTGTGTGTGTGTGTGTGTGTGTATTGGTATGTACCTCCAAATACATATACATGTGTGTGCATGTGTATATGTCTTTATTATGCCAGCATGAATGTTACCTGTACGTATGTTGGCATGCACATACGTACGTACCTGAAAATGAATATGTATGCATTCACATAAGTTTTGTACATGTAACGTTAATCCGTGTATTGCAAGATGGAGGGTTGCATGGTCTTTGTTTTTCTTCAGGTCGCTGTGGTTAAGAAGCTCCCAGTTGCCAAAGCAATGACGTGGCTGAGGGAGGCAGGTGTCCAGCTGCTAGTTGTGTGTTCCAGTGGACACTTGTGTGTGTGGCATGTAAAGGACTGAGAGATGCAGCTGTTGGCAGATGTTTCCAAATAGTGATCTTTTTTTCCCTTTTTCTTCCTTTTTCTCTTCTATCTCTTATGTACTGATTCCCATGTTTGCCTGTTTACTTGTTTGTGTGGCATGTGAGTGACTGAGATGTCTTTAGCTGTTGACAAATGTTTCCAAATGTTGTTTTTCCTTTCCTTTTCCCCTTTTCTCGTCTTTCTCGTATGCACTGATTCCCATGTTCGCCTGTTCACTTGTTTGTGTAACGTTGAAGTCTTTTGCCTCTTGTTGGCAGTTGTTGACATTTTCCTTTTGTCCTATTGTTTTCCTGATAAACGTGAACTTTTAATGTTTGTATTTGTGTTCCTTATGTGTGTGGAGATCAACAACAGCTGTTAGAATTCTTTACACCCACCCACCCACACACATACACACGTACACACAAACACACACACACACACACACGTACACCCACATGCACACCCACACACGTATGCACACACACGTACACACACGTGCGTGCGTGTGCATGATTAACGTTACACGTATGCACACACATGTACACACACGTGCGCACGTGCGCACACACACACACACACACACACACACACACACACAC
>CAUJGJ010000242.1:980000-995000 GCA_963170055.1 Halisarca cf. caerulea | reverse complement strand
GCCATTTGCAGAAACACCGTTAGTCTTAAAATGGGCCATGGCCTCCCTGAGCTCATTCATTTCTCTTTCTCTCTCCTTTAGCACCTTTTGCAATTTTGCACTGTCTTGCTTTAACTTTGTGTTTTCTTGCAACAAACGAATTCGATCGCAACAACTTTCTCTAAGTTCTTGTTCAAGTGCTTGTATCTTCCCCATCAGTCCACAATTGTCTCCTACCAGTGAAGATGAAGGGCAGGCCTCGCCGACTACATCAGGGAGAACTGATTCAAGCTCACAGAGTCTGTGTACCAGCACCACAGAGGGGGGTCGTCGGTCTGCTCTGTTTTCAAGACAGTCGCGGACAAGAGGGACAAAGAACTCCCTCTCAATGTCGTCAAAGAGAGAAATGCAATGCTGCCTTCTCTCATACTCTGTCAGTGCAACAAGGCTATCTCCCTCATGCCTGGTTGGCTGGGATGGCTTAGGCCAAATGTGAGATAGTGTACTTGTAATCACATTCCCAAAGGAAAACACGTCTAACTTTTCGTTGAAATGAGGCTGAGAGCTCATTGCTTCTGGTGGTAGAAACGCAAGCGTTCCTTTCACCGTGTTCGTTCTCGTGAAAGACTTGGTGGAAGAGCTAAGAGCTCTCGCCATACCAAAATCCGTCAGTTTGGTAACAAAAGTAACTTCGTTCAGCAGTATGTTATTGGTACTTAAATCGTGATGAACAAGAGGTGGTCTGTGTCCGTGAAGATAAGCAAGAGCTTGGGCCACCTGTCGCAAGACGCAAGTCTTCTGGAGGAGACGAAAGGCGGTCTTGTCTTGCTTGTCCAAGTAGTTGTTCAAGCTGGTGTCCATTTTCTCCATAACCAACCACGGCATTCGGAAATCGGGGTGAAAGTACACTCCCAGGAGCTGAACGACATTAGGATGCCTCAGTTTTGCCCAGGTTTTACATTCGTGATGAAAGCTGGCCATTAAAGAGTCAATTTCTTTAGGAGGGACGTCGTTCATCACCGAAACGTGAAGTTGTTTGGCCGCGCACACTGTTCCATTCCACTCCGTCTCGGCGACAGAACCAAAGGAGCCAGCCCCGAGATTTCTTCCAGTGGCCTCGACGTTAACAATGATAAGCTCGGAGAAGCTTGCAATCAAAGAGTCGACCATTTTCGAATCAGTGTGTTATACGCATCCGTGCTCAAGGCAAACCCACTAAGGAAACTCCCTATGAATGATGTCATCGATGACGTACACGGTATGTCAAATATGCATGATACATTTAATTAACACAAAAGTGAAGCAATAGCTGATCGAAGCTATTAATATTAATTGAATTTTTTTATCTGCCCCCCAAATGACTGAAATTAAACACGATGAGTGGCAATCTCGCGCGCCAGTCCCCATGCAAGCAGGGTTGTGGTCTGTCGCGTATACGAGCCTAGAGGAGTGGTAAATCATTGTGGGCGGCCAAACCTTTGTAGTATGTACAGTCAAGCCTCATTAGTGAGTACACCTTGGGAGCCTCCAAATTGCTACTCACTATCAGTAGTACTTGCTAACCATATAGATTAGTATTATGGGTTATATATATTGTGTTGGTCCAGGGGCCATCTTGGCCTATCCGACCACAATAATAATAATAATAATAATAATATATAAGCTGGGGTATCATATCCTTGTACTTCCTAACCAGGTATTACTAGCTAACAGTGTTCTTACTAAGGAGGTTCTACTGTATATTACTTTGGAAGACTGCAAGACATACATTTTTCATAAGTGCACAAGACTGTAATAATTAACCTAGCAACTATGTACATGTGTGGGTAGCACTATATAGTCTTCTGTGTGTGATTCACTGGTAGAATAGCTTGACCCGAGAAACCTATGTTTATTCCTGAATAGCCAGCGGGTGCCAAGCTGCCCGAAGGCAAAAACTGTTTCTCTGTATCTGTTCTTTTCCTTATGCAATTGATTTCCATGTGGGCTACAGTCAACACGATGGAGAAGTTAACAACTGTTACTGTTGCAAACAGTGACCATGTATGATCTATACTTGATAGAAGAGAAGAGTCTGTGTGGGGGGAATTCTTTAATGCTGCAATTTCTATGAATCTGGCAGCATCGTTTGTCAGAGCCTTGTTTAAGAGATGAACAGAGAATGCTCCAAAGATGTGAAAGAACTGATGGCTGTGACCAAACAGGTCAAATTTCCCTGGAAGAAGTTTTTCAGGCAGCTTTGATCCGTAGAAAAACACAGCCACCAGCATTAATGTATAAACCAGTATATAAAGCCAGTTTGCATTTGTATTTATATCCGACTCATTGGTGTGAAGCAAGCAGAAGAGGTGAATACACACGCTGAGAATCACAGGAGCACAGAATGTGACAGCCCTCAGAAGGACAACTTCCTTCTGGAGACAATGTCTTGTTACACATGTAATGATGGTGCAGGACACTGACACTGCACTGAATAGCGTCAGCCAAAGTTCTTTGTATGCAAAAACACCAAGAAAACCTGGCATAGGGTGCTTGTAGTATAAGAAACATACATTCCATGTGAATCCAAACACACTTATTCCAACGTAGTCAAGCATGAAGACAGCGTGAAAGAAAGCACGGGTATGCATCGTAGAAAACGCGTGTGCCACAGAGCTGCATAGTGCCATCACGCACATTGCTAACCGAAAGCAAACTAGAGGCTGGTGGGCCGCTTCCGCTGTCCAAGACTGATTCAAATCATCTATGAATTGAGTGGTCCAAATTAAAAACGGAATAAAATGCGTCCAAAAGTTTACAGCGTCATTATGGAGGCGTGTGGTGTACCTCAGAGATTCCTTAAAGCTGCAACACGGCTTTCTGTAGCCTTTCAAGATGTAAGGTTCTCGATAGAGAGGATCGATTTCCCATGATTCACGCGTAACCATTGCTTCACTACTGAGCGTAAAGAGCTATTGTCATCGCTGATTTTCCTTTTAAAAATGCTGGAGTTAGTATTCATTTCAAATTACTCTTCCCACTACGAAAATTCCATGCATTTTGCATCTTTGACTTTGTAAATACACTTGCTTCACTTTCGATACTGCCTTGCAGCTGCAGACGGTCGTTACGTAACCAATAGGGACTTCCCCCTTTAAATGGCTGCCGAGCATTCGAGTGAGCATCCACGTCTCCAACCCGGAATCCTTCACGCGAGATGTGCGTTTCCGATTTTGTTGCTGGTTTCTGTTTTAACGCTGGGGCTGATCATCATGGCAGCATTGTACTTCACACCGGACGCGGTTTTTGAAGAAACTATAGGAACCGACGAATTCCACAGACGTAGCCATAGGATCGTGTACCTTCCTCGAGAAACGGACATGAAATTTCCCATCGTTATTTGGTGGTCGGGTATGCAAGATGGCTCAAATGCTGCAAGGTACGTGAGAGAATGCGGGAGCGGATCGTGTCTGTTCACCCCCAGCAGAACGGAGCTCGACAATCCGTTGACTGCAGGATTCTTGTTTTACGGAACATTCATCATCTGGGACGATCTACCTCTCCCGCGGGCTAGCAACCATCTTTGGTTCCTCTTGCACGAGGAATCACTTAAAAATAACTGGTTGCTTGCCTTTGAGGAGGGTATTTCCCTTTTTAACATTACCTCGACCCCCAGCCGATATTCTGATTACCCCCTCACAACTTTGTTCTTGCCTAGTATAGAGTACCTGGAAGCTCCAGTGCGTGTATCGACGGCAGAGAAGGGACGGAATGGGTTAGGGATTGCTAACTATGTTCAGAGTGACTGCGACGTGCCTTCCGACCGAGATGCCTATGTGGAACAACTCATGCTGCATGTGGACATTGACTCCTATGGAGCATGTGTGCACAACAGGGACCTACCGGAACACCTGGCTAGCCCACTTGGTGGCATGTATTTGGAGGAGTTTTTGGATCTTCAGGCACAGTATAAGTTTACCCTGGTGTTTGAGAATGCGATATGTGATGACTACATCACAGAGAAGCTCTGGAGGCCTCTTCATGTTGGATCCGTTCCGGTTGTACGAGGATCTCCAACTGTAAAGGACTGGCTGCCCAGTAACAAGAGTGCAATTATTGTGGACAACTTTGACTCTCCTAAGGATTTGGCAGACTATTTGAAATTTCTAGCTGAGAATGACGAAGAGTACAACAAGTATTTACAATGGAAAGAAACAGGGGTTACAAACAAAAGACTATTGGATAGCGTGAAAAAAAGACCATGGGGAAATGAACAGGGTGATACTTTTGCCAGTGACTTTGAATGCTTTGTGTGTGACTACATTCATAATTCAGCCAAACATACTGGTCACAGTGAGGTACAAACTAAGAGAAGTGTCACCCCTCGAGTGGCAGATAGAAGTCATTTCAACTGCTCCTCTGTGGAACCGGCTGTGAGTAGGGGACTATGGAGTCTGCTGTCTTTGGATGAAGTATACAGGTGGATCGAGCAAGAAGAGTGCTCGGAGAGGAAGATTAAATTGATACATGATTTGGTAGTTAGTAATGCTACTCAAAGTGAACTTGCGTATCATCTACGGAATTCTGATTTTCGCCGGTGTTAATAATGGGACATTGAAAAGTATCTTAAAATTTTATTTTTGCAATGTAGCATTATCTCTCGATGTCAATGGAACATTAATTAATGAATTGATGATTTTTAACCTGATATGATATGGAGTACACTATACTCAATTTGCCATTGTATTTATTGCTGCATGCATGTCATTGTATTGATAGCTACCATGTACATACATACATGTACAATAGCTTCTCCTTAATCCGCCACAATTCGTTTTGAAAAATTTGGGCGGATTAATGAGTTTGGCGGATTATCCAAATCCATATGTAATCTTCAATCAACTCATGCACAAATTGGCGGTGGATAAAGCGGTGACGGATTAATATTAGTGAGGATTCCCTAGCTGCATGACAAGTGGAGTCTGATAGTGCAAGACTATGTATACAGCCATGCATCCACTATATGTAATGTTGCACAATATATATATAGATTCGTTATTTAGCTATAGTCTTCAGGTCATGCAATATATCATGTATGCATGGGGTATTTACTTAGGGAGGAAAGCTTAGAATGTGCAGCGTACATATCGTATAGTGCTAAATTTTTGTGGTTGACCACTTTTGAGATATATATATTTGCAGAAATATATTTAGTGGGTCTGTCATTCAGCTACTACCTATACCCAAACAGTGCGCTAATTTTTCTGTGATGCATAAATGTTGCATATGCTCCAGCACTCATCCTCAAAAGACACAAAAGTTAAGCTCCTCAAAAATTTTGCACTATACGCGTCAGTATAATATGCAGCAGATAAGTACCAAAATTCATAGTTTTCATACTTTAATATAAATAAATATACTAATTTCCGTAAAACTGTATATATTTCACCTGGTCCATTGAATGAATGTAAACAAGTGCGTTGAGAAATCAGGAAGGCACTCATAATATGATCGTGATAATGTACAACGTCGTGTGGAAGAGTCAGTTCAATTGATCTCTGTTTTATATACATAGACACATAGTTCAGAATGATATGCATGCCGAACAATGAATAATCATCCATATTAGTTGTAATTATAATTCAGAATCAGGGCATAATACATGTGTTAATATTTCCGTGTACATTCTGTAGGTGTGCCTCACTGGTATGGCTCACATGAATGCAAACAAAGATCCACTGTTAACACCCACAATTTACAACCTGATTTCCAGGGAAAGTGACTGAATGAGGGTGAATGCATACAGCAGACCTATATATGACAGATGCAACGGCTTCCAATACAGCGTTTACTATCCCATGAATTACATTATAATTGCTTTGCTATTGTTGTCTACTGCACATGTGTGACTTCAGTTTGGTGACTGGACCTGGCTGCTTTGTTTGGGTATAATGCAAACCTCTAAAGCCTATAGAGGTGTCAGTGGCTATGTTGTGGTTTGTGCTATAAACACACAACACTACAAAGCAGATGGAATCCAGGGATCGAGCATTAGTCACTGCTGTAGTTTTCACCTCGGGTTCAAGGAGTAGCACTGTCAAGATGATTCCACCTTGTCTTGTTGGTTCAAAGCGCTTAGCAACATTACTTGTTTGTTTTCATCTCATCTCTTTAAGTAGAGTGGCTGAAGGTAGGTACATTGTGAGCTAGATTGCACAAGAATTCTGTGGAGTATACTGGCCTATACCGTAGGATGTTATTGTGTATAGCAACAACTGCGTTTATTTGAGGGAATGCACTAGTTTGCGTTTTTAATAATTGCGTTTCTCAACATATAACTACATACAGGCCAGGCTATAGTTGGCTACAATGCGTTTTTATATTTGTGCTCTTGTGATTAACTAGCAGTCAGCATTAATTTTCAATCTGGCAATAATAGTAATTATAAAAACCCATCCTATGGTATATAAAGTACTTAGTCCAATGGAGCTATATCCATGCATAATGATGCATATTGTACTCTTATACTGTAGGTCTGTACAATATAAGGGTCTGCATGCATGCATGTGTTAGATTTCGGTCACTTGGTATGTAAGTACTAGGAACAGTTCCGTACACATGCAGCTTAGTCAGGGCTAGCAGAATCACTCCAGTTGGCCTGGTCAAGGCAGAACCAATATTATCTATAGGCAAGTGCTAGAAAAACCTCATGCAGCTATAGTGGTATATGAAGTACGTGGTAAAATGACTAATGACATGCATGGCAGCAGCAACTGCTACCTTTGGCCTGACCAACTGTAAACACCTTCCACCAGTCCTGTGTATATGCTCATATGACATTGTGCATTCTTTGCAGTGACTTGGCCAATAAAGTAACTGTTATTGTAGAATATCTGCTAGAAACCTTTTCTGAATGACATGCATGTCAGCAGCAACTGCTTATGCTCATTGTGTATTCTTCGCAGTGATTCAGTGAATATAGTAACTGTTACTGTAATTACTGAAGAATCTGCTAGAAACATTTTCTTGTTGTGAGGAGCTAGAGAGGGAAGGGTGGGGGGGCAGCTTGAACCTGGCATCAGGAATCTTGCAATTTGGCACTCCTCTCCTAGATTTTCTATTAGCCTGAACCCCAACCCCAAACCTTAACCCTATGACCAGCTATGTAGTAAATGTATTGATAGGTGCAAATTCCCTAGGATACTAGATTCCCTAGAGCACCGGCAGTATGTGCATGTTATCAGAGTGAGTTAGTTAGACTCCAGAACGTTCTGTATGGGCTGGTGATGCACGGTGAGGGTGACTTAGACGACCGAGGAACATGCACTCGCATGACGATTGCTATGCCACATAACACCATGCAAATCTCACTGTGTGAGACCACGCATATACAATCAAACCTAGTTGAGACGAACTTTCGGGAACCCAGAAAATCAATTCTCGATCATCAGTTCTTCTATCAGGATATGATACTACATGTACAGTACTACAGCAAACCAAACAGGACTCAAAAATTACTATAAATATTGAGAAGAGCTTTGTCTTAAGAGTGTACTTATTAACGAGGTTCTGTGCAATATTGCAAGATCCACACCCTGCCTTCCCAGTTACCCATCACTTAACTCTATAGCGTATAATGCCAGCTGTTTTGTTTTTGCATCGTCCTGCATATACACATGAGTGCATTGTGTATTATTATAATAATACTGGAGGATTGGTATGTTATGCAAAGTAAAAGTTATGCAATTTTGACCATCAAAGACATGCAATTTTTTGATTTTACGAATTTCTTAACTTACAGTATTGTGCAGTATCAGACATAAAACACACATATATATAATTCAATTTTTATTCGAGGTTTTCAAAATAGCATAATAGCATAATTAAAACTATAGTATAGAACTTTCCATTCCTACGTATACACGGTGATATATAAGGTTTACAGTATAACTACAATATCATATGTAGCCCATACTATGAGGTCGATCTACTGTTTGCCCCACATGTATAGGAATCCTTGTGCCAAATGGAACAATTCAGCTGGATTACAACAGCCAACAGACATTCACATGTAGTGTAACTGGTGCAGAGGTTCAGTGGGTCATCCGAGGATTGCGTTGGGGAAGTGTGAGTGGTAATGGAAGGAAAGTAGCTAATTCTTACAGGTATGGCAGGATCACCACAAATGATGCAACTACTACCACTCAATCCTCCACCATCAATATCACATGGATTCACACGGCAGACCATGGAGCAACTGTTCAGTGTGTTAACAAGGAGGACGGGAGTGTACAGGGAGTGGCTATCCTTTCCTTGGGTAAGTAGCTTACTCCCTTGATAATAATATTATTATTACTTTATATCATATTCAATAAAATTATATGTAAACAGAAACTTTAATAATAAAAATAAATTAAAGTAGCACTGATCGACAGCTGTGCAGTCGATCTGTTTTGATAATATTATATACTTACAATAGACTGAAGCAGACTAGTATATTTTATAGCATGCATGCCTGCACACTCCATAATATAGTTTCTTGCTTGCAGATATGCAGGTATTACGTACGTATATTCCTATAATGTACAGAGTACTGATGCACGTATGTGTATATGTACCTATGGCCAGAATTTTGTTCAATTAAACTACATTTTAGATTGCATCTTAATTGCTTATTGTACACAGAGTTTCTAACACCAAGCGGTACTGTGTGTCTGGATTGCGGTAGCCAACAGATGTTCACTTGTCAAGCTACTAGTGGATCTGCCAGATGGACTCTGAGAGGACTACCAGGAAGAAATGCTGAAAAGAATACTGGGGTAAACTTGGCTAGCTACTATAGCAATCTCACTACAGCTGACACAAATAGTTACACGTACCCTACATCTATCAACATCACCGGATTCAGTATGGCAGATAATGGAGGTGTTGTGGAGTGTGTGGATCAGAACAGTGATAGGGTTGAAGCAATAGCTACTATTGTAGTCGGTGAGTCCCACATAGTACTCGATCAACATAATAATATTATGTATATTGTGTGATGTGCGGATAAAGGGCCCTGGGCAACATTAGGATCACTGCAGATTCTTATAAAATAACTATAACTCTAACTATATATATTATATACTATTTGTATTAATTATAATATTATACATATCACTATTTGTATATATTGCCTCCCTCACTTCTTAAGGAGTACCATCTTGTCCCATGAAGGTTCAAGTTGTACAAGCAGAGAGTGCTGATGCTGTTAACGTCACTTGGGAGCACCCTCTTATTACACCTCCTACCATACTCACTACCATCACCTACTGTCCAGCATTTTCACCAATTGCAAAAAATGGGGAAAATGTAACATGTACCAGTCCATGTATGATTAGTGGACTACTTCCTGATACTGAGTACAACTTTACAGTGATTCCAGCCAACAATTGTGGCAGTGCAGGAGGGTGTATTGGTAATGTGGCAACTTTCTTAACAGAATGTGAGTGCAGTGTGTGTGTGTGTGTGTGTGTGTGTGTGTGTGTGTGTGTGTGTGTGTGTGTGTGTGCGTGCATGAGTGAACATGTGTGTGTGTGCATGTGCATGTGCGTATATACTGTGCATATATAATATATTATGCTTTCATGCATATGTACGTGTATAATTGTGTATATATACATTGCAAATTATGTGTGATATTGTGTGCATGTGAGTATATAATTATAATGACTATCTTTACATAATTATGTGTCAAATGACATTGTGCAAATGTACATGCGTTTATTACAGTATACATCAATGTATGCCATCAATCATTAACAAAGATTGTGTGCAGAAAAGATTGTCATTGTGGGTTGAAATTACTGTATTTGTGCAATGTGTCATTCACGATACATGCAAGTTCTATAATTTGTTCATATTATGAAATTATAAACTAACAATGTTCTAAGTACAATAATATCATTGTGATTAGCACCAAGTCGCAATCTAATGCAATCTTTTCATGATCATGGCATACAGTCATTGTTAGAAATAAGGAGCAAATGGTGGATGAACAAACGTCCTAGCATATCATTTTTGGTCAAATAAATACAGCTTTATTCAGATGTATTGTCGAATGTACACATAACTTGGTAACATCAATATGTGCATATAAAATGAGTACTCATGCAGGTAGTGTTCAGACAAATGTCTGACCCAAACATTTTGGGTCAGACAAGTACTAAAATGGTCGGACAATGTCTGCATGCTGACCACTATTTCTAACACTGTACGGTATACTACCTGCATGCGCTTTATCTATTGCATATATTATACTAAATGTACATGTACAGCTAGTGTATGTGGGTGCCTCTATAATATTACACAGATCACTCGAGAAATATAATAGAGTAGAGGTTTCTTGAATGTGATCTGTGACGTTCCTTGCGAAGGGCATATCCATATACACATAAATTAATATAATTACTGCATGCGCGGCTGAGATATCCCTTGTGACGTTCATTGTGAGGAACATATATTTATACATGAATTGGCATAATTACCGCGCACGAGGGTGAGATATCCCGTGCATACAGTCGAAAGTGATTTTATCAACATGTGGACGTGAGCCTTACTGGCGTACTGTACATGTGGTTATAGGATGTGTCTCATGCACTGTACGCGAACTTGTGTCCCTATAATATCACGTCACATACATACTATAAAGTCTATACACACTCAGCACTATAGGTACGTATATGCAAGTAGAGTTGAACCTCTCCACAACAAACCACCTCAGGACCACTGAAAGATTCACTATATCAGGGTGTTCACTACCTCAGGGTGTTCACTACATCAGGGTGTTCACTACCTCAGGGTGTTCACAACATCAGGGTGTTCACTACATCAGGGTGTTCACTACATCAGAGTTCATTTACAATAGAGTAGATAGGTGTACATTCTAAGGTCTGTGTTTGTTATATCAGGAGTTCATTGTATCCAGGGTTCATTATAGAGAGGTTCGAGTGTAGTATGCAGATACAAACTCTACACAGTCTTGTGTGCATATATTATAATATATTATACTCATGAAAACTACCCTTCACATGCAAAACCATGCACACACATCGCAAACACATGTTCATGTATGCATGGAAGCAAACATATGCACAAACAAGCACAAACACACATACACATGCACATATATATATTATTTATGATTGGAAATGTAAGCCAAAATATCTATTCTGCCATTTTTTTGTGTCATCCCTACATATGAAGTACTATATACTCCATATATAACAGTAATATAATTACGTCACTAATGTACTGTGTGTATCAAGTCACCATTGACATCTACCATCCTATGTAGGTGGAGCACAAAATTCTGCACAATGTGGTCGTTCGGCATCGGCAGCAGCATCAGTTGACACCATAGTAACAGCTACCATTCTAATGGTAGTACTGCTGGTGGCAAACGTCATCACGGGAGTTGTTGTCTACCTCATTACAAGACATTGCTGCAAGAAGACCATCATCAAGATTGTACATCCTCAACCTGTCATGGAAGATCTATATGAAGATCCTGATTTTCAAAAGAACACTACGATTAGTGTTCCTATGGCAGATAATCCTGCTTATGGTCCTGATAACACACACATAATATATGGGAACATGTAATCATGTTAAAAAGTGTCTTAAAAGGTTATACAATACCATTAATTTTCATTTAAAGTAATGTACATTGGGTTATATATACAGTACAGTCAAACTTGTTGTTATTGTAACCGGGACATTCGGTACAGCTAGAGACGATTCAATCCGTTCCTGTCATGTGTGTTGTTGTAAAGAGGTTGGTGTTGTAAACAGTGACTTTCTATAACCAAAATTGACTGTACTTGCATAGTCATGTTGCTTCATCTTTATAAAAGGAAACAATCATATAATTATGTGTGTATGTGTGTGCATGTGTACATGTGTGTGTGTGTGTGTGTGTGTGTGTGTGTGTGTGTGTGTGTGTGTGTGTGTGTGTACATGTGTATGTGTGTGTGTGTGTATGTGTGTGTGTGTGCATGTGTGCGTGTGTACATGTGTGTGTGTGTGTGTGTGTGTGTGTGTGTGTGTGTGTGTGTGTGTGTACATGTGTGTGTGTGTGTGTGTGTGTGTGCGTGCGCGAGTGTGTGTGTGTGTGTGTGTGCATGTGCATGTGTGTGTGTGTGTGTGTGTGTGTGTGTGTGTGTGTGTGTGTGTGTGTGTGTGTGTGTGTGTGTGTGCATGTACATGTGTGTGTGTGTGTGTGTGTGTGTGTGTGTGTGTGACTGTGTATAAGTGTGTTGTGCGTGTGCATGTGTGTATGTGTGGGAGTGTGCATGTGTGTTGTGTGTGTGTGTGTGTGTGTGTGTGTGTGTGTGTGTGTGTGTGTGTTAATTAGTATTGTGTGCATGTGAATAATGACTGGCTTTACATAATTCTATATCAAATGATATTGTGGAAATGTACATGTGTTTATTGCAGTACCAACGTGTGCCATGAATCATTTAAAAAGATTGTGTGCAGAAAAGATTGTCATTGCAGGTTGAAATGCCTATCTTTGCACAATGTGTCATTCACGATACATACAAGTTCTATAGTTTGCTCTTATTATAGAATTATAAATTATTATTGTTTTAAGTATGATAATATTATTGTGATTAGCACCAAGTCGCAATCTATTACAAATGCAATCTTTTCATGGCATACAGTCATTGTTAGAAATAAGAAACAAATGGTGCATGGATGAACAAACGTCCTAGCATATCATTTTGGGTCAAACAATTTCAGCTTTATTCAGATGTATTGTCGAATGTACATACAACTTGGTAACATCAATATGTGTGTATATAAAATGATTATACTCAGAGTTCAGCCAAATGTCTGACCCAAGCTTTTTTGGGTCGGACAAAGTACTAATATGGTCGGACAATGTCTGCATGCTGACCACTATTTCTAACACTGTATATGGTATACTACCTGCATGCGCTTTACTTAGGGAGGAAAGTTTAGAATGTGCAGCATGTATGCTGTATAGCACTAAATTTTCATGGTTAATTGGCCATTTTTGAAATATTTGTGGAAATATATTTAATGGGTCTGTCATTCAACTACTACCTATCAGCAATACATGTGCCCATTGTTCGTAGTGCCTAAACCTTGCACTCCAGCACTCATCCTCAAAGAAAGCTAAAGTTAAACTCCTCGAATATTTAGCACTATATATATATATACGCATCATATAATTTGCAGCAGATCAATACCAAGTCAGTTCAATTGATCTCTGTTTCATATGCATAGACACGTAGTCTAGAATTATATGCATGCCGAACAATGAATAATCATCCATATTTGTTTTAATTATCATTCAGAATCAGGGCGTAATGAAAGTATTAATATTTCCGTATGCATTCTGTACTTGCGCCTCACTTGTATGGCTCACATGAATGCAGACAAAGACACACTGTTAACACCCACGATTGAATTTTACAACCTGATTTCCGGGGGGGGGGGGGGAAGTGACTGAATGGGGATGAATGCATGCAGCAGACCTTTATATAATGGCTTCCAATACAGTGTTAACTATCACATGAATAACATTATAATTGCTTTGATATTGTTAATCACCTACTGCACATTGTGTGACTTCAGTTTGATGACTGGGTTTGGCGGCTTTGTTTGGGTATAATGCAAATCTCTTAAGCCCATAGAGGTGTCAGTGGCTATGTTGTGGTTTGTGCTATAAACACACAACAGTACAAAGCAGATGGAATCCAGGGATACAGCATTAGTCACTGTTTGTAGTTTTCACCTCGGGTTCAAGGAGTAGCGTTGTCAAGATGATTCCACCTTGTCTTGTTGGTTCAAAGCGCTTAGCAACATTACTTGTTTGTTTTCATCTCATCTCTTTAAGTAGAGTGGCTGAAGGTAGGTACATTGAGAGCTGCAAGATTGCACAAGAATTCTGTGGAATAAATGATGATACTGGCCTATACATTAGGATGGGTTGTAATTGTGTATTGTAACAACTGCGTTTAAGGGAATGCACTGGATTGTGTTTTTAAGACTTGAGTTTCCCAACTTAACTACATACAGGCCAGGCTATAGTTGGCTACAATACATTTTCATGTTTGTGCTCTTGCAATTAGTTAGCATGCAATAAGCATTTATTTCAATCTAGCAATTATACCCCATCCTACCGTATGTAAAGTACTTATAATAGTCCAGTATACGCAGCTATATCCACACATAATAATCATTATCCATATATTGTACTCGTATACTGTAGGTCTGCACAACATATGGGTCTGCATGCATGTATGTATTAAACTAGTCACTTGGTATATAAAGTACTAGTAACAGTTCTGTACACATGCTGTTTATACTGCGTTCACACTCACCTCTGACATGGGTCCTAGCATGGTACAATATGGTACAGCACGGAATTTTACTGATGTGAACGGGAGCCAGACTGAACTGTGCCATGCCGAGCTGGCACAGTTGACACAACCGTGCCGCACGGGACATGGTATTTTAAGCACAGTACTGTAGACCATAAAATTAATGTGAACGAAGTCCAGCACGGTACTTCGACACGGTTAGGCGTGCTGGTGTACCAGTACCATGTTATCGGGACAAATGTGAATGCAGTATTAGTCAGGGCTAGCAGAATCACTCCAGTTGATCAGTATGTACCTGTAGAATTGGTGTGTCATGTGAAGTGAAAGTTATGCAATTTTGACCACCACAGACACTATGTAATTTTTAATTTTGTGATGTTCTTAGCATGCAGCACCGTGGTATCAGACATAAAGCATTTTCTTCAAAATAGCATAATAGCACGACTAAAACTACGGCATAACTTTCCATTCCTACGTACGGTGTATTATAAGTTTTACAGTAACTATATCATAGTCCATATTTATTGTATTATAATTAATGGTCTAATGTTTGTCTCACATGTATAGGAATCCTTGTGCCTAATGGAACAATTCAGCTGGATTACAATAGCCAACAGACATTCACATGTAGTGTAACTGGTGTGGAAGT
>CAUJGJ010000242.1:945000-965000 GCA_963170055.1 Halisarca cf. caerulea | reverse complement strand
GGGGGAGGCTCATTTAATTTCATGTTCAGTCATGTAACAGTATATAACTTGATTAATGTATACGTAATTATAACTTGATTAATCTATACGTAATTAGGCAAACATTGACTGGAATAACTAGAAATAAGATATTGGGGGCTATAGCCCTTGATCTATAGCCCCCATGGTTCCTACACATTTGTTATTGCAGGTCTGGAGGATGCTATTCGAAAGGTGGTGGTGCATCTCAACTCTGCTTATGGTTACCATTCATGGTAAAAGTCTATTTTAACACTAACTAACGAATCTGATGTAATTTTGAGGTTTGATGAGGAATGTGGCTGGGCAATTGCCCTACCTGCCGTAGTGGTTCCTCTGGCCCTAATAAGTAGTGTAATAGCTTTAAGTTAATAATTATTGGCAGATTATATAGTTTACTGAGATTACAGAGATTTCACAGTATCACCATGTACTGAAATGATGCATGCATGAGACTCCTCAGTAACGCTGAAAGTTATGCTTAATACTATAATAATATACTCTGAGTCACCAACTTATCTTGCGTGTTAAATAAATGCATGACATTGTGTTTGTGATCCATTCGCAATGTAACATTCATCAAGGGTGGACAAATGACTAGTAGATGCATGTACCTTCAATTACATTCTGAATTTCAAGACTTCCCAGACGTACTTTAATAATAGCAGATAAATAGAATAAGTGCATGCAGTGTATACATAATGTAAACTGTATAATATTAAATCAAAATGCATGTAACTGTGATAAATTAAAAACATTAAACTGAAATGCCACCACTCTTCAGCTCCCACTTTAGCTACCACACCAATTACACCTTTGTAGTGCCCGCCCTGTTTAATAATGATGCAATTAATATACCTTTTGGTCAGTGACAGTGTTTATATAGAATCACTGCTTCTCTTCCAGCTCCCACACCACCACCTCTACCCCCTAAAGTCCAAAGTGTCACTGTTATTAAAGCTATACAAGGTTCATCTCCAGCTTTAAGAGTGTCATGGAGTGCAGTTAGTGGAAGTGGTATCACCTACACTGTATGTTACAGTACAACTAGTGGAACACAGTCTGATCCTCCATCTAATGCTAACTGTAGTACTAGTGGAATCACTGGTACATCTACTACACTGGGTCCACTTAGTAGAGGAACAACCTACTACATCTGGGTGGCAGCTGTGTCATCAAATGGACGAGGACCATACAGTGACAGGAGACAGAGCACACCACCACCACCTCCACCCTCTCAGCAGGTCCAAGGTATCACTGTTACTAGAACTGTACAAGGTTCATCTCCAGCTTTAAGAGTGTCATGGAGTGAAGTCAGCAGAAGTGGTATCACCTACACTTTATGTTACAGTACAAGTAGTGGAACACAGTCTGATCCTCCATCTAATGCTAACTGTGATACTAGTGGAATCACTGGTACATCTACCACACTGGGTCCACTTAGTAGAGGAACAACCTACTACATCTGGGTGGCAGCTGTGTCATCAGGTGGACAAGGAGCATACAGTGACCGGAGATGGAGCATTACATACAATGGTACGATCCTGCATAATGGTATTATCATGTTATAGCTTTGTTAAGTACTTTAATTTTCAGAAATTCAGCACTACACCAATATTACCTTGATTCTAGAATAAATATCTTCAATGAATAATTTACCATGGAGCAATTATTGGATGCAATATTTGCTTATTAATTAATGCTTGACAATGTGCTCATACTGTGCTTTTAGTACAGTAACAGTTGTGTTTTCTTTCAGTACCAGGACTCATAACATTTCTCCAAGTAAGACCAATCTGTACCCCAACATTTGGACTAATCATAACATGGGGATCACCTTCTGGTAGCAACTATCCAACTCCTGTTACCTATCGACTCAAATATCGTGAGAGACCATCTAGTGGATCACCTGGTGGTTGGAGTAGTACTGTACAGAGGGCTGCTACACAGAGACAGTACACCACACCTGTACTCAAACCAGGTAGCAGGTATGAAGTGGAGATTTGGGCTGTTACCAGTATTGGAAGAGGACAAAGTGTCACAAGAACAGCACTGACATATCAATGTAAGAAATGAAAATAACATAATATATAGTCACTGTGTCAATTTCACCATAGATACTACAAACCACAGGATTCACTCATGATAAAAACTGCATATTAATAACAATTCTAAATAGATGTAACTTGTAAAGATGTGATTATCCTCAATGTAGTGCCAGGCCTAGTAACCTCCTTCCAAGTGAGACCGTCCACTACCATATTTGGACTGATCATAACATGGGGACCACCTCCTGGTAGCAACTATCCAACTCCTGTTACCTATCAACTCAGATATCGCGAGAGACCATCTAGTGGATCACCTGGTGTTTGGAGTAGTACTGTACAGAGGATTGCTACACAGAGACAGTACACTACACCTGTACGCAAACCAGGTACTAGGTATGAAGTGGAGGTTTGGGCTGTTACTGGCTGCATTGGAAGAGGGCCAAGTGTCACAAGAACAGCACCAACATATGGATGTAAGAAATTATCATCATCATCATAATTATTATTATTATATATATACATGTATATATATTATATATATATATATATAATATATATATATATATATATATATATATATATATATATAATATATATATATATATATTATATATATATATATATATATAATATATATATATATATATATATATATATATATATATATATATATATATATAATATTATATATTTAAACCACCAAATCATTAGGATGCATGCAAAAAAAATACAACAGCCCTAAGGGCAGTGTAACCAAAGGTGACTAAAATTTAATAAAAGGAATAATGACAGCGGAGCCTAAGATTGCTACAGTGTTAAATCTTCGAAAAATTGCGTGGGTGAACCAACCCGCCACCTTAATTGTAACAGTTGTGTTTTCTTTCAGTACCAGGACTCATAACATTTCTCCAAGTAAGACCAATCTGCACCCCAACATTTGGACTGATCATAACATGGGGACCACCTTCTGGTAGCAACTATCCAACTCCTGTTACCTATCAACTCAGATATCGTGAGAGACTATCTAGTGGAGCACCTGGTGGTTGGAGTAGTACTGTACAGAGGACTGCTACACAGAGACAGTACACTACACCTGTACTGAGACCAGGTACTAGGTATGAAGTGGAGGTTTGGGCTGTTACTAGCATTGGAAGAGGACAAAGTGTCACAAGAACAGCAACTACATACAAATGTAAGACATGAAAAATAACATATATAGTCACTGTGTCAATTTCACCATAGATACTACAAACCACAGGATTCACTCATAATGAAAACTGCATTAATAACAATTCTAAATAGATGTAACTTATAAAGATGTGATTTTCCTCAATGTAGTGCCAGGCCCAGTAACCTCCCTCCAAGTAAGACCGTCCACTACCATATTTGGACTGTTCATAACATGGGGACCACCTTCTGATAGCAACTATCCAACTCCTGTTACCTATCAACTCGGATATTGCGAGAGACCGTCTAGTGGACCACCTGGTGGTTGGAGTAGTACTGTACAGAGGACTGCTACACAGAAACAGTACACTACACCTGTACTCAAACCAGGTACTAGGTATGAAGTGGAGGTTTGGGCTGTTACTGGCTGCATTAGAAGAGGTCCAAGTCTCACAAGAACAGCACCAACATATGGATGTAAGAAATTATCATATTATATATATATATATATACATTATATGTATATATATATATATATATATATATATATATATATATATATATATATATATATATATATAATATTATATATTTAAACCACCAAATCATTAGGATGCATGCAAAAAATACAACAGCCCTAAGGGCAGTGTAACCAAAGGTGACTAAAATTTAATAAAAGGAATAATGACAGCGGAGCCTAAGATTGCTACAGTGTTAAATCTTCGAATAGTTACACTAATTGTTTGACATAAATGATGAAATGATGGGGATCAGCAGTCTTCAAATGAATATGATGTGCCGATTCCTTGAGGAAGGACATTGCACAATCACCAAAATTATGTATATATATTATAGTCACTGTGTCAATTTTGCTGTAGGAAACTGTTACAGTAACAATTCTAAGACTTATTTGATTTTCCTCAATGTAGTACCAGGCTCAGGAACCTCCCTCCAAGTGAGACCATCCACCAAATGTGGACTGAACATAACATGGGGACCACTTTCTGGCAGCAACTATCCAACTCCTGTTACCTATCAGCTCAGATATCGGGAGAGACCATCTAATGGACCACCTCGTGGTTGGAGTAGTACTGTACAGAGGACTGCTACACAGAGACAGTACACTACACCTGTACTCAAACCAGGTACCAGGTATGAAGTGGAGGTTTGGGCCGTATCCAGTATTGGAAGAGGTCAAAGTGTCACAAGAACAGCACCAACATATGGATGTAAGAAATGAAAAATAACATGTATAGTCACTGTGTCAATTTCACCATTATATACTACAAACCACAGGATTCACTCATAATGAAAACTGCATTAATAACAATTTTAAATAGATGTAACTTATATAGATGTGATTTTCCTCAATGTAGTGCCAGGCCCAGTAACCTCCCTTCAAGTGAGACCGTCCACTACCATATTTGGACTGTTCATAACATGGGGACCACCTTCTGGTAGCAACTATCCAACTCCTGTTACCTATCAACTCAGATATCGCGAGAGACCATCTAGTGGATCACCTGGTGTTTGGAGTAGTACTGTACGGAGGACTGCTACACAGAGACAGTACACTACACCTGTACTCAAACCAGGTACTAGGTATGACGTGGAGGTTTGGGCTGTTACTAGCTGCATTGGAAGAGGTCCAAGTCTCACAAGAACAGCAACAACATATGGATGTAAGAAATTATCATATTATTATATATATATATATATGTATATATAATATTATATATTTAACCACCAAATCATTAGGATGCATGCAAAAAAAATACAACAGCCCTAAGGGCAGTGTAACCAAAGATGACTAAAATTTATTAAAAGGATAAATGACAGCGGAGCCTTAGATTGCTACAGTGATAAATCTTCGAATAGTTACACTAATTGTTTAACATAAATGATGAAATGATTGGGGATCAGCAGTCTTCAAATGAATACGATGTGCCGATTCCTTGAGGAAGGACATTGCACAATCACCAAAATTATGTATATAGTCATTGTGTCAATTTTGCTGTAGGAAACTGTTACAGTAACAATTCTAAGACTTATTTGATTTTCCTCAATGTAGTACCAGGCTCAGGAACCTCCCTCCAAGTGAGACCATCCACCAAATGTGGACTGAACATAACATGGGGACCACTTTCTGGCAGCAACTATCCAACTCCTGTTACCTATCAACTCAGATATCGTGAGAGACCATCTAATGGACCACCTGGTGGTTGGAGTAGTACTGTACAGAGAACTGCTACACAGAGACAGTACACTACACCTGTACGCAAACCAGGTACCAGGTATGAAGTGGAGGTTTGGGCTGTTACCAGTATTGGAAGAGGGCAAAGTGTCACAACAATGGCAACAACATATGGATGTAAGAAATAAAGAAATATCTAGTCACTGTGTCAATTTTACTCTAGAACAAATTATTCGAGTTAAAATCTCGTGGGGGCTGCCACCCCACGCACTCGAATCACTTGCAAAGCATTGGAGTGTAAGTGCACAGCTGAACATTCATTGAACATACTGTTTATTGTAACTGGACGATTGTTTTGAAAACAATTGCCATATTCATCAATTGTTTTCAAAGCAATTCCTATTATAATAACTCATTCCTGTATAAATTCATACTTCTCTTAGACTATTTCTATTATATAAATTCTCTATTGTAAGACTTTTGTTCAAATCCATATTAAATACATATATAACTATACTATATATATTCTATATATATAATATATATATATATATATCGGACGAGCGTTACACACCAGAAGTCCAAATGAAAACCATATAGGGGTTCCCTGTGGCAGCCCCTAAAAATGTAACAATTTTTTTTTCGTAATAAAAATATATTTGATCTTACTCAATGTATAGTACCAGGACCAGTAACCTCCCTCCAAGTGAGACCATCCACTACCATATTTGGACTGATCATAACATGGGGACCACCTTCTGGTAGCAACTATCCAACTCCTGTTACCTATCAACTCAGATATCGTGAGAGACCATCTAGTGGATCACCCTGTGGTTGGAGTAGTACTGTACGGAGGACTGCTACACAGAGACAGTACACTACACCTGTACTCAAACCAGGTACTAGGTATGAAGTGGAGGTTTGGGCTGTTACTAGCTGCATTGGAAGAGGTCCAAGTCTCACAAGAACAGCACCAACATATGGATGTAAGAAATTATCATATATATATATATATATATATATATATATATAATATATTAAGCATTTTCAAAGCTATATATGCATGATGTTTTCTATATAGCCTGGGCAATGTACATGCTATCTTTATACGATTTGCACTATCATTCAGGCTCAGAGGAAGATATCCAAAAGTGGTGGGGCTTCTCAACCCAGCTTGTATGGTTACAATAATTAATCCTATACCTAGTCCATTGATGATGTTATAAGTATGATGCTCTTAGACTGGCTAGCTGATAATAATTATAATTTACTAGGTATTTTGAGGTTTGGCTAGTGGAGTGGTTGAGTCATTGCTCCACCTGTCCTACTGGTTCCTCCCGGCTATTATGCCCTAATGGGTATGTAAGGCCAATAGATGAGATGTCAATACACATTATATGATAAACCCTTATTACTGTTGCATTGCAGATTGCTGCAGTGGTTGCTCCTCTGTGAGGAGTAGTACATTTGCTACTTTCAAGTCGTCGTCTAAGATGGTATCAGAAGACACCGCTCTGGTTCACATTGATGTGTACAGATATGGACCAATGGAGAGACCTCTCATATTGAGAGTGATAGATGAGCCAGGGACTGCCCTGAAAGGTAACTTAAAGATTACATTTCTGTTATTGTACAGTGGAACCTGTCTATTGCGGTCACCATTGGGGCAAATTTTTTGGGCTGTTATAGACAGGTGGCTGCTTTAATGAGGGAGAATACCATACATTACTGCTAATTCGGAGAAGAATTAGTGGCTGGTATAGACAGGTTGCTGCATTACACAGTGACCGCAATAGACAGGTTCCACTGCATTTGCAATATATTATGATTAATAGGCTCCCAATTCTCCTGTTTAGTATAATCCGAATATTTTTTAAATTTGGTATTTGCTGACATAAAGTCATGACAGTTATAAGTGATATTAAGCTGAATTGAATGTGGTTATGTGATGGCATCATAGGTTGCGTAAGTTAGAGTATCTATGATGGCATATCAATCTGCATCACACATGCATGCAGTACTAGTTAGCTTAAAACCCAGCAACTGAGCAATAAACTTAATAGTGTACTGCATAGAGGTTTATAGTGCATGTGATTACATGACATTGTAGTGAAGGCTCTATTAAAGGACACCTCTGAAATGTAGCTATACCATTGGACACTCCTTATATGCGTATACATAATAATGTCACTGCAATATGGACACCTCCATAAAAAGGAAAGGTTGGCCATTGGTGCTTAGCAACATACAATTATTAATGGTGGTCCCTGAACTCAATGGTCTCCTTATTAGATCGGTTTCACCGTTACCGTGTATGTCCTTCTTGTAAAATTTAAACTATGTACTTTTTCCATTTTCTTCATTCTATAGTTGAAGACTACTCCCTTCAGAGTAGAGATTTATACTTCATCAACACGCAAGAGGTGGTTGAGAAAACCACTGTAGTTGTCAAGATCAACAACGATGATGTAGTTGAAAGTGGTCCACCAGAAACCTTCAACCTCACCCTTTATTCTCCTGATCCAGGCAGCAATGTAGTCTTCAGTGTTCATGTAATCACTGTCTCCATTGTGGACAATGACTTTGAGTAGATATTATGTTATAGGCAGTCAACTTGGTAGTTCTGTTATATAGTATGTAGACGTACATATAAGCTACAGCTTATGTTACTCGGAAAGTATTATATTGTGTTTATCTATAATATATAGTGACTGTCTATAGTACTGTAGCATGTAATTTTTCTTTGTATTGCATGTCTTTAAACTTGTATGCATTGTGTTGGACTATGTCCCACAGCATTAAAACTGGTCACGTGTGCTTCTCTCAAAGAGCATGCATTAATTATCATGTTTAGGCCTAGGAGCCTGGGAACCTTGTGGAAGGTGTTAGGGGGAGACTATACACTTCTATCTCGTAGTATAGTATTAATTGTTGCATGAGTGGATAACATGGCATTATCTTTCTTAATTATCAAATAGTACGTACATCTTTCCGAAGGCTACGTACATAATATATGATGATATTTGTCATTGTGATGTGTAATACCATTATATATAGACGTCGGGTATACGTATGTATGTATTATATCATTTACAATTTTAATCATTGTGTAGATATAAAATGGATTGATACAACCCCAGCCTCCGGTGCCATACTGATATATAAAAAATAGTTCAATTTTACAAGTAGGATGTACCTGTATATAAATATATGTATAGGGAGCGGAGATGGTGATGCCACCAGCATTATATTATATACGTATAATTCCTGTACATGCAGAATGTGTGAAGACAGCATGAAACATATTTACACAATATTTCAATAAATATACAGTATTGTCAGCAAGCTAATATTGCATATACGTTCCAATTTTTGCAGGATGAAACTTTCACCGATCACTGCATTTATTGTGGTGGCCCACTAAGGCACTTCCATGTAGACTCCCATGTACACATACGTACACAAAAACCGTGAAAGTTTCATTCTGTGAAAATTTGAGTGTGTACGGTGCATGATCATAATCACAGTATTATTATATTCAGACACTACATAATTGTTTGAAAGTAATCATGATGGTAAATATAATGTCATATACATGCTAAGGTCAGACAGGTGTTTAACAGTTAACGATTCCATTCTCTTTATTGGCAAGTAGAATCAGGCCTGGGGTTGCTGCATATGATGATGTTACGGGTGATGGAGAGAGGATCTGCTTCCTCGGATACACATAATTGCATCACATGCTAATGAGGGCAAACTGAATAGTGCAGCGAATCCGCCTCATGCATGACGGTTGAGTAATGCTGCTTGTTCTATAGTTAGCAATGAGTGAGGCAAGGTTTTTTAGATCGTACCATGACTACATCCTTTAAAAGGAGACATATGCCTCCGGTTGTGGTGAAGATGACTCCTTTCTCCAATTCAATTACATGTTGTCTGTACTGCCTATTTTTCTCATTTTCCTGTTTCTTGTATGGTGAGGCCAAGGATCGTAAGCTGTTGGAAGGAGGGCTAGCTGGGATAAAAATCCTCACATTGAAAAATACATCCTGAGAACAGCTCCAAAATCCTGTGGTACAGATGTCAAGTCTGGCATTTCTGTCGATAATGGTTTATGTGTGGCAAAAACTTCATTGGTGATGGGTTCATACTAGACTAAATATCATGATGCACATGCGAATGTACACACTTTCCCACACCCCTTCAGTTCACATAGAAGAGCTGTAACATAAGCTAGCCTTAATTTGGCATTGAATGAGACTTTGAGATATATGATGCTACATAATTCAACTTTCATGTAGCTGTAATTGCTATATATTCAAATTTAAATTTATTCTCACGGTATAATCTGAGACAACATCTTAAAACACAGTGAGTCCTTTAAACTAGTCAAACCAAACATTTTGGGACCACAAAACTGTTCAGTATGGACAGTTAATATGCAGATTGATAAGGCTTCTACATTTACAGAAAAATACTAGATATTCTACTAAACAATGATACGTCAACTAAATTGAAATGACATCCAGTTTAGAGTGTGGTGCTATATGGATTGTAGAGGGTTTGGGCAACTGCCCTCTGAAATATAGTTGAGGGGGCACTGCTCCCCCCTAAATTCTTATGCATTACTATGACTTTAAAATGGATAATCCAACAATAAATACTAAAAATGCCTCCAAAAATAGTAAAATGTACGATTGTTCACAAATTTTAAGATAGAACCACAAATTATGACTTAAGCTAGTCCTCCTGCATGCATGTCTGCCGTGATATCATACAATATGTAAATATTTAACCAAAAAATGATGCTCCCTCTCAATCAATATCAAAGAATGATATTATGCATTCAATTGTTATGTGCATTAATTTGTACACTGCCCCCCCCCCTAAAATTTACACAATCTGCTGCCACTGACCATGCACTATACAGTACTGAGTTGTGGGCTGAGGTGCATGTAAAGTATATAACTGCATACTTGGCAACAGACGTGATTAGCTATTGGACAGCTCAGCGGGAGTGAATGAGAATGCTCAGTACACTGGTATTAGTACTTTCAAGTTACTGAGTTTTTTGCAGTGTACAAGACGGAACTCTTTCTGCATGAATATAAACTAGATAATATTATTGTATTGCTAATTGAAATGGCCATATGCATAATTAACGTACGTACAGCACTATTTTTGAGTTGCGAGCTCGGTTGCGGGCAGTGGGAACTTCGTAGTCCCGCGTAGCCAGACTCATTCTCCATTTTATCTTGAGGGGAGAATCCCATAATCATTCAAGAGATAAAATGGATGATAGGATCGGCGACACCAGTGTGGAAGACAAAATAGTATCCCGATATTTTCAGTATTGAGTGTCAAAGATGCAGCGTAAAATGGACGCTGTTTTTGTGGTTGTTTATAATAAGCGTTTAGTGACATTTTATGTCGTTTCTCATCTTTTGTATTTGAGCTCAGGGGCTAGAGGTACGGCGGCGCGTGACGCAAGGATTCTACGCTCTAGACTAGCTATTATGATAGTCCAATGATTTTTAGTGATCTGTAGCACATCTTGAATAGTATTACGTTCTCTCGTGTCCACTTATTGCTCGGTGATTTTCCCCGGATAAACACCATTTTAGACACTTCTCCCCGGCATGCTCCAGATAACCATCCCTAAAAACCATTAATGGTTTTCATTACGTGGTCCCTACAGCTTATGAAATCATTGGTCATTCCCAATACATTCACTGTCAAGTCTCCCAGTGACGTTCGGTGTATTACAGTGTTTGCTCATATGGAGATGCTATGATTCTGCTCAGAGTCAGTGTTACAGGAGATTGGTCCTACAGTTAATTATAAGCCCCTCTAATCCAGACCCCTGAATTGCAGGCACCCCTCTAATAAGGAAACATGTCACTGGAACCATAGACCCTCAATACCGTATTGAGGGTCTATGCTGGAACCAAATGATAATTATTGTTCTTTGCCATATATAAAACATATTCAAACCCTGAAATGCCGGAGGACACTTCATACAATAATCAGGACTACTTTCTGCTCTGCATGTGTGAGATTTCTGTAAATACTTTATTAAATTAAATAGTGTTATAGATTAATGAACCATGATTATAGTAAGTATGACTACATATGACTGTACATGCTATATATAGGTACATTATTCCCAAGTGGATCTTTACTGTTGGATTATGGCAGTGAACAGACTTTCACCTGTACTGTGACTGGTCCTGCAGCTATGTGGACTATCACTGGATTGAGCGGGATAACTGCTGTAGGGAGCATTGGGTTGTCAGCAGCCAACAACAATGCCAGGATCACTACTACTGACACAAGTGGCCTCACCCAGTCTTCTACCATCACTATCACTGGGTTTACTACAGCAGACTATGGAGGAATGGTTCAGTGTATTAACCAGGCTGATGCTAGTGTTGAGGGAAAGGTAACTATTCTGCTAGGTGAGTTGGGCAAATGCTAACAAACAATCCATTTATCCTTTGAACTGCATATCACTAAATTCAACATGTAAGAGAGAATAGGGTTGTGATTTATTTTGATATGTTTGTGTCCTTCATATTTCGGTAGTCTATAAAATGCACTTTTCACAGTTACGCATATTTAATTGATTATACCTGCTATAATAAATTTATAGACTGGCTTTAATTTGCTGCATGTAGCTGTTAGAGCTGATACAGATGGTTCAGTCAGAGCTGTGCCAATTTTGGTCCAAATGAAGCTATTTTTTTAATTTGTTAGATAAATCATAATTATGACAAGAGATTTTTTATTTCCTGGAATACAGCTTTTGACTGCTGAAATAGCCAATAAAGCATTGCTACTGTTTTCATGTCATTTTATGATAGTGACATAACTGAGCATCACACGCATGGCAGGTATCCCACAATCTAATGAAATGTTACAGATTCTGAATTGCAACTTTGCTTAGCTGCCTGATGTGATCGATACAGCATCATGCATGCATCTTGGAATTCCCCATGCATATTCAGTACGTACAAATACCATCGTATGTATTGCTAGAATCCATGGTCTTACCACTTTTAGTATACATATCAGGGTTTTATCTGGGGGCGGGGGGTGGACCTGGGTATATGGTTCCCCCCTAAGCAGAAAGGTCCCCCCCCAAAAAAATATGCAGGCTGGCTTCTGAATCATTTTTGTGAAGGGATACTGTCATGAATTGATCATGAATCCATTTATAAAAGGTATATAGAATTTGCCAGAAATACCTAGTATATAATAGCTCGTATTAATCAATCTTGAGTTCATTGGTTAGTATGTTTATTTAGCAATTGAATTGAATACATGTATTAAAATTTAGGAGTTCTAATGTAATTTAACAGTAAATTGCACATGGTTTAGCTTTGCTCCAACAGCATGGCATAAGCATTCATGCAAGGATTCATTCATGTATAGGTACTTGCACATGTTTGCACATGTGCAGGGTTTCTTTTGGAGGGAGGGGGCACAGAGGGTATCTCTCCCTTGAAATTTTATCCTAGCTATAACACACATGCACAATTGTAACTGACTAATCTGTGGACTGTATTCAGAAGCAGCTTGCAGTGATGTAAAACAGCCTCATTTATCACCTTCTGAGGCGTAAAAAAAACCAGACCCTCCTAGCTTAGACCACTATCATTCCACATACATATCTGCCCCAGGCCTCATTACATCACTATAATTTCCCATTGACTCGTCTTAATTTTTCTGAAAGAAAAACTGATATGCATGCTGCATACATGAGCGTGGTTTTCAATATCATTGAATACACATGCTTGTGCCACACCGCGTGTACGTGCGTGTGTAAATACATACGTATAAACAGATGTGTAGGTTTCCCCCCAAAAAATTTGACTCCGGATAAAACCTTTTAGTATACATCTACTTCTGATGGGCCTAAGAAATATAGATCACACGGTCAGATTTTGTAGAACCATAGTAATTTTATTATCTGTACATTCATGATGTACTATATATGGCATTGTTCTTGCTGACTGACTCTATGTATGCCACACATCCACGTGTAACTATTAGATAGGTATGTGATTTACATTATGCTGTATAATGTTATTACATTATAACATAATGTTAATTGTGTATTATTCTTAATTTCCCTGTATGCTACTAACACCGCAGTTCTCTGTATATACAGAGTTTTTAACACCAAATGGTACAGTTCAATTGGATTGTGGTACTCAACAAACATTCACCTGTAGTGTGACTGGTCCTGCAGCTTTGTGGACTATCACTGGGTTGAGTGGGATATATGCAAGGCACAGTGGATTGACAGTAGCCAACAACAATGACAGGGTCACTACTACTGACACAAGTGGTGTCACCCAGTCTTCTATCATCAATATCACTGGGTTTTCTACAGCAGACAATGGAGGAATTATCCAGTGTGTTAACCAGGAGGATGGTAGTGTTCAGGGCACAGCTACTGTATCCATTGGTGAGTGCACATGTCTTATCGCTGTATCACATGTTATGTATGCTTATTGATACTATACAGCAGAGAGCAAAGATGTTTGTAATTATATGCAGAGCCTGACACACAGTGTGTGTGCAGGGGGGGGGGGGGGGGGGTGAGCAGGGGACATGATTCACGTCATTATTAATAACAATATTATATGTCATTGAGTATGTACATAAGTAAATGCATGGGATTATACCATCCTTATGTATCCCACCAAGTCCATTGTATTGAAGTGCGTTGCTCTTGCCTCTGTCAGGAGTTCCATCCTGTCCAATGAATGTTACAGCTGCACCAGGTGACAGTGCTGATGCTGTTAACATCACTTGGGAGCACCCACTCAATACACCTCCAACCACACACACTACCATCACCTACTGTCCAGTGTCTTCACCAAACTGTGGGACTAATGTAACGTGTACCAGTCCATGTACAGTCAGTGGACTACTTCCTGGTACTGAGTACAACTTTACAGTGATACCAGCCAACAATTGTGGCAGTGCAGGAGGATGTACTAGGAATACTGCTACTCTGGTAACAGAATGTGAGTGCAGTGTGTGTGTGTGCATGTGTGTACTCTGTGTGAGTTTGTGTGTGAACATTTTAGTGATTATAGGAGAGGCCTAGGGGTGGTTGTGGTTGGCTTGTGCAATCTGTTTCTACAGACATGTTACAATATTGTGTGTGTGCGTGTGTATGTGTGTGTGTGTGTGTGTGTGTGTGTGCGTGTGCATGTGTGTACATGTGTGTGTGTGTTTGTGTGTATGTGTGTGTGTGTGTGTGTGTTTGTGTGTGTGTACATGCATCCATATGTCTACATATGTGTATGCATGCATGGCCTAGTAAGATAAAGGGAAGTGTTTTAGACCATTCATGAATTTCTGTCCATGTATTGCTAGGTCTATGCCCAGCCTATTCACCCCAGCAATGCCCAGTCAGCACATCTGGATCAGCATCAGTTGACATTGCAGTAGCAGCAATCATTCCAATGGTAGTACTGCTGGTGGCTAATGTCCTTACAGGCGTGGTTGTCTTCCTCATCACAAGGCATTGGTACAAGAAATCACCTCAAAAGACTCCTACATCAGTTAAACGTGAAGACGTTTATGAACAGATGGAGGTTTCAAAGAACTCTGACACCATTAAAATGACGGATAATCCAGCTTATGGTCCTGTGAAGTAGTGGAACCGTAGAAAGTGTTTATAAGATGCACAGAACCGCTATGCCGGGTAGGGGTTCACCTGGGAGCTAGTGACACATACGTAGATACATGAAAATGTGTGGTTTTGTGTGTGTTTGTGCACTTGTGTGCACATATACATGTGTACGCTATGTGTGTGTAATTGTATATACATGCAGCCATGTACCGGGTGTATTTAAAACGTAATGGTCATCAGTTTACATGTGTTTATGCAATATTATTTGTATACGCTACATGTTGTTCGGCCAGCTTCCTAATGTTGGTATTCTGCTTCATGTCTTGAATGGGCATCCCGAGGATAACCCTGAGACAGCAGATGCATGCAGAAGCTTCCCCGACAGTGGACTTGTAGCTGTAGTAAAACATACACAAACACAATACCACACCATACCACAAACACACACACACACACACACACACACACACACACACACACACACACACACACACATGCGTACACACACACACACACACACACACACACACACACACACACACACACACACACACACACACACACACATGGCCACACACACACACACACACACACACACACACACACACACACACACACACACACACACACACACACACACACACACACACACACACACACACACACACACATACACATGGCCACACACACACACATGTACACATACACACACACACACACACACACACACACACACACACACACACACACACACACACACGAACACAAACACACACACACACATGCACACACACACAATAATATAACAGATCTGTATAGAAACAGATGGCACAAGCCACCCAGAACCACGGTATACGAACCCCTATAGTCCTCCCCAATATTATTACAATGAAATGTTTAGAGTGAAGACCCCTATACAGGGCATGTTCATTGGGTCCATGTCAGTATGTGGAGGGGAATGAGGAGGGAGCCATCATGCAAGGAGAAAGAGGAGAGGGGTGTGATCGAAGAGCCAGGGTGCTGTTACCTTTGGAGAGAGAGCCGGATGAGGGGAATGAGGAAGGAGCCATTAAGGAGAGAAGGGAGGGGAATGAAGACAGGGCCGTTTGGGAGAGAGCTTGCAATTGGTGTCTCATGTCACGTGACAACACATACCCGTACAGTATGTATGGTGTAAAATACCCTCGAGCAAAGAGCAGAGGAGGCCGATGGCTCACGAGAAAGGTAATTTTTCTGTGCGACAGGCAAACTGCCTTGACGACCTTCTCTGGATTACACGAGTATGCGAAGAGGAAGGCTTCATATTGCGCGAGAAAGAGACCGAAAGCTATTTCCTTTCAAATCTCACTGGCTTCTTCTTCGTAGGAGAATTGGATGGAGAGAGAATTAGTTGCGTGGCTAGTATGAAATTGGACGATTCGGTCGTTTTTCTGGGATTCTACATTGTACGAAAACCCCACAGAGGCAAAGGGTACGGTCTACGTACCTGGAAACACGCTTGGGACGTTTATTGCAGTACACCTGACTGCAATGTGGCTTTAGGGAGTGTGCCCCATATGGAGGCAACATATAAAAAACTTGGATTCCGTCGGGTATGGTGTCTCGTAAGATACGAAATATCTGTCAGTGGTGCTCAGGCCAGTTTATCAGACTCAAAACTGCCCGATGGTATCAAGTTGCAACGAGGGTCAGAAACTAGCATCAGCCAGCTTTCAGAATATGACACAAGCATCTCCAGTGTGTCACGCAAGTCCCTGTTAGCGTCTTGGTTGTACTTTGCAGATGCGAGCTGTGTTGCAGTTAACGATAAATCGGAAATAGTTGGCTGTATTGTGATTCGCAAAATGAAACCGTTTGATAAGCATGGCTATAGGGTGGGACCGTTGTATGCTGACAATGTGTCTATTGCTGGATGCTTGTTGAAAACTGCAATTGAGCATCTCTCAAGCACTGACAACTGTGGAGATAATAGCCTGCGGCTGTCGTTTGACATTCCTGTTTTTCCAGAATCAGTGACATATTTTGAGAGGACTCTTAAAGCAAGTGTAGTTGCTGGATCAGATGCTGTTTGCATGTATACAAAGAGCCCTCCGAACATCCCTTTTGACAAAGTTTATGCAATTGCCAGTCTTGAAATGGGATTCTAAATTGCATGTAGACATCAGCAATCATGTGCATGGATAAAGTATCAATCTGTGAAATTGTACTAAATTTAATTATTGATTTTGATAGTCTTTTAATTTTAAATTACTTATATTGCATTTATTTTCTTTATTTTTTACTTTATTTTATATAGACTTTTTATATAAAAGAATAATAAAAAATTCAGTATTGAATCAGCCAATTTTAGTGAAAGTATTAAAATTTTTTTAAGAATATTCTAGTATACAGCATAGATAATACTATGGTTATACATATGTAGTAGAAGAGCAGGAATAGTGTGAAACCTCTATATTGAGGACGTACACCATTTGGGACCACAGTAAGCTGTCCTGTACAGTGAAACCTCTATAAAAAGGACACCACTGGGACCACAGTAAGCTGTCCTGTATAGTGAAACCTCTATAATAAGGACACCATTGGGCCACAGCAAGCTGCTGAGCATATGGATCGATGTTTTAAATGGGGTCATCAGTAGAGCCGTGGTGTCCTGTTAGAGGAGGTAACTGCATTCTGGAAGTGCATGACCTTATACAGTAGCTTTCCTGTAGATGTGTACAGGCCGTGCATGGGCATCTAAAATCAACCTACACTGACCTACCTCTCAAATCCCATGAATGCACCATGCAGTCCATTGTACTGTATAAATTTAAGTACAGTGGAACCTCGATTATCCGTCCCTCCATTATCCGAATATTCTATTATCCGAACACCACGAAGAAAAGTTGCTGACTCAGCAAGTTTAAGATGTCAGCTGTGAAAAGAAAGCATACCGTTTTGACAGTGGAACAAAAGATTGATATTTGTAAGCAGTTAAAGAAAGGAACATCGATAATGTCAGTTTCGAAAGATTTAGGGGTAGGAAAGTCCACTATTTGTGACATAAAGAAAAGCGAAGACGAATTAATGGAGTTTGTTTCAAAGATGGAACATGCTGAAGTAAGTTAAAAGCGAAGGACAGTAAAAAAGCCACTGATTCTAGTCTAGACAATGCCTTATATCTGTGGTTCACCCAAAAGCGCTTCCAGGGCATTCCTGTATCTGGTCGCAAGCAAAGATAACTTCTTTTTCTCCTAACTACATGACTTCTAAGATATGTATTACAGGTTTCCTATAGTGTGCTTGTGTATTGTATGCTACATATGTACTATTTAACTGATTTGAAAGTAATATTCTATTATACGTACTTTTCGATTTTACGAACAGGTCAATCCCCAATTGGTTCGTAAAATAGAGGTTCCACTGTATTCAACAAAACATGTGTATGGTGGTGCATTTCTCTCATGCTCGCTTGTGAGCCATATAATGTACCCACTCAGGCAAGAATGCTGCTGCACATCAAGACTGCACTGATTGACAATGTGCAGTGAAAACTGGTTAACACACAGTCACTTAACAAGAAATTATATCGTTTAAAAAGAACTAAATATTACTGCACCCGGCCGGGTTTCTCGTTAACTACTTTCCACTGTATTGCCGAGTTGATCATTGTGGTAAGTGCTACATGGGGCCCGGTCCCCCGGGCCGCTAGTGCCAGTGAGCATGGTGCACTCAAGTAATTATTGATTGATTGATTGATTGTAGTCGATGCACTCACACAAGTATGTACACAAATGATAGCTAGACAATGCACATCCACTGTACCATATACAGTGTACACAGACATATATTATACATGGTAATAGTGATACATGTTACTAGTGTTAGTAGAATCTCTACGCGCTCACGGCGCTTATCTAGCCGAGCTTGATCAAAATGGCGACTTTCATAAAAGGCAAACAAACTGAAGGTATGGCTACTGACTTGTAAGTTGTCCTCGTAAACCTTTTTGTACGGATCATATTGATTTTGTAGTCATTTCACCACAAGACTAAATACCATCAGTAAAATGGAGTGTTAATGAACTTTTAATGTAAGGAGCGTGGTAACTTGTCTACCATATGCTTGTACTGTGTACGAGTACTTCACTAATCCTCATTGTAGTCGGCTGTAAATGTTTACTGACGTTTAAAGTACACGGAAATGAAAAGTATGACTACTTCACCTTACGAGGTTTGTGGTACGTGTAGCATTCAAAACTTACAAACCGTTCCCCCTGAAGATACGTAGCTAGTGTTTAAGTCTTACCCTCGGTCATACCTCGTCTGTGAACGCCAGTACACCATTGACTAGAATTGGTAGCCCGCGCATAGACCGTGAATCTAGCTGAGTATGGAGGGAGTAAAACGGGTGGAGGCTACGGAAGACGTTGATTCTGAATCTCTCGCTTCCAATCCCTGTGAGTGTTCCTTCCGTTCCTTTCGCTTGGTTACAGAGTAAGGTAAAGAGGGGTGATTTCGAACAGGGCCTGTAACTTTGTTGTGGTTAAGTTGCCTATAGCCATCCTTGCCTCTGCTGAACTCCTACTTCATGGAGACGATGCAGATAAAGAAAGGATGTAGCTAGCTTGTGGTTGACTGCTTTTGGCCTGGCTGTTCTGAGTTACCCACCGCTCCAAATTGCCCCACTTTACCTGACATTACCATTATTATTGGTCATAGAACGTCCCTAGTGCAGAGTGTCTATGTACATATGTGGTTGACAGAGCATGTGTGCATGTGTGTGTGTGTGGGGAGGGGGGGGGGGGGGGCAAGGGAGACCTATGTTCGCCTACCTTTTCTCTTCAAGACCCCAATTCTTGAAGGTACACAAGAGGTTATCCAAGTCTTTGAAATCACCTACTAAAACCTGTACAACACACACACACACACACACACACACA
>CAUJGJ010000242.1:902500-942500 GCA_963170055.1 Halisarca cf. caerulea | reverse complement strand
GAGTGTTCTTGATAATGAGTTTCCACTTAACATATGTATGTACGTATGCACATACGTACGTATATACACACATATGTGCATACTGTAGGTATGTGTAGGTTGTTAAAGATATTTTATCTTTGGAATGATCACACATGTCACTTTTTGTCATCAAGCAATCACTGGATTGTTCAATTGTTCAAAGAATTTCTACCTTGTGTAGCGTTTCGCCCAGTTGGGCTTCTTCTTGTTCAAAGGTTTCCTACCTTGCAACTTACATCCCTCTTGTCATTCACCTGCCGGTTCATGCTGAAGTTCATTTTGCTTGTGTTTTACAACTGCAGTGATTTTGGCTATAAGTTTCTCTCTCATCCATCCCTCACTCCTCTGTAGCCATCCATTCAAAGGACGCAGTAGCTATTCTACACATTCTTGTGGCACTTGCTAGACATTACAGAATTAGACAGACTATTCCCAAGAATGTGAAAGTTCGCAGAATTAGGCTCAAGGTGTGTGTGTGTGTGTGTGTCTGTGTCTGTGTGTGTGTGTGCATACGTGCATGTGTGCATGCGTGCATGAGTACATGTGTGTGTACATGTGTGTGTGTGTGTGTGTGTGTGTGTGTGTGTGTGTGTGTGTGTGTGTGTGTGTGTGTGTGTGTGTGTGTGTGTGTGCACATGTGTGTATGTGTGTACACATGTGTGCGCGCATGTGTGCACTGCATGATTGTCATCTGGCATTTGTATTCACAGCAACACTTGGATCGCTTAGAGACAGTTTTATTTGAAGAGACCATCACTGGTGAAGAGGAATACCTTGTGTAGGTTTACCTGTGTGTGTGTGTGTGTGTGTGTGTGTGTGTGTGTGTGTACATATGTGTGCGTGTGTGTGTTTGTGTGTGTTCATGTGTTGGTGTGTGCGTGCATGGATGTGGAATAACATTGTGCAAGTCTTTCCAGCACACATGTAAAGTAAACCTTTTTTTTCTCTCAACCTAATTTCCCCTCTCTCTCTGTCTGTGTGTGTGTCTGTCGCACAATGTACGTTCCTGTAGTCCTGGTGATGAGACTAGCGACAGGGACGTGTTTGACAGGCTCTTTGAGGCCGCTCCTGAGAAACTGAACACAGTCAAAACAGTAAGTGTTAATCACACACCAATGTTTACATGCATAAGAGCATGTCTGTGTGCACTGATCTTTGACTTAAATGTGCATGCCTGCTGTATGTACGTACATACGTACGTACGTGTGTGTGTGTGTGTGTGTGTGTGTGTGTGTGTGTGTGTGTGTGTGTGCATGCCTGCGTGTGTGCATGCGTGCGTGTGTGCATGTGTGCGTGTGTGCATGTGTGTGTGTGTGTGTGCATGTGTGCGTGTGTGCATGTGTGTGTGTGTGTGTGTATGTGTGTGTGTGTGTACGTCCATGCACACATACACACATTGTGTGCGTTCTGTATTTTTGTGTATTACCAAAAGGAACAAAATTAATATCCATTTTTATGAAAATGTACGTAAATACCCACGGACTTATGCAAGCACGTACATGAGTATTTATATTTTTTATATACGTAATATACACAAGTGTCATGTGTATCCACACGTGCAAATGTACACACTTTCCACACACTTACAGTACACATTGAAGAGCTGTAGCATTAGTGTTGGTGCATGTGGTGTTGAATGAGATGTGATGCTATTTTACGTTCAACTTTGAAAGCTGCTTTTAAGCGCATTGTGCTTTCTTGTTTCTACAGTCACTTCTCGTTTTTGTGAACAAGCACTTGAGTGAGATGGAAGTACAGCTAACCAGGATTGAAGGAAGTGTGAGTCTCTCTCTCTCTGTGTGTGTGTGTGTGTGTGTGTGTGTGTGTGTGTGTGTGTGTGTGTGTGTGTGTGGTATTGTGTGCAAGTACATATGTACGTATGTACATACACATACTGGTATGTATGTACGTACATACAGGTATTAGTTGTATCCTGGCAGCCATTCATTGTTTACTGTTGGTGTGTACAGTCTCATGTAGAGTCGATCAGTTTTAGCCACTTACCCTACCAATTAACATCAATTGACATAAATTGACATCAATTAGGAAGTGTGTGCGTATATTAGTGACCTGTGCTACATCACAAATGTCAGCACACTTTTTCCTTTGATCCACCTATAATTCGCCCCCACACCAGGATACAATATATATATATGCATACCCTCCAAAATTTTCCTTGTTGTGTATTTATATACATGTGGTAATGTAATGGAACATTTGCATAATATTCTATTCCATTCTCATACATACCTGTATGTACTTACATACGTATGTGCAGTGGAACCTGTGATAGTGGGTTCTCCCAAATGAGGACGCAGTACAATGAACCTCTCTACAAAGGACACAACTTGCGATCCCAATACAATTCCTGCAATGCATTTTGAACCTTGCAAAGAAGAAGCCTCTCTATAAAGAACAAATCATCCCCTTAGTGTTCTTTATTCAGAGGTTCTACTGTACAGTTTGTACGTATGCGTATTATGTCAATAAGTGGGTAATAGTAAATACTACTTCATTTGAATCACCAGTTCCAGGATGGCATCAATCTTATCTACCTGATGGGGATTCTTGAGAACTACTACATTCCTTTCTACATCTACTACCCTTCACCGGACACTGAAGAACAGAAGGTGAGTGACTGTGTGTGTGTGTGTGTGTGTGTGTGTGTGTGTGTGTGTGTGTGTGTGTATGTATGTGTGTGTGTGTGTGTGTGTGTGTGTGTGTGTGTGTGTGTGTGTGTGTGTACATACGTATATGCGTGCGGCATGTGTGTGTATGCCTACACGCTCATGTGTGTGCTTGTGTGTGATGTACGTATGTACGTATATTTGCTACATATGTGTGTGCATGCATGTATGAGTATGTGCATCTGTGCATATAATAATTATAGTATGTGCATATATTTTTGTGTACATATGTATGTACTTATGTATGAATGTGTGCTCACAATAACAGTATGTAATGTCATGTATTGTATGTTATATTTCAACAGGTCCACAATGTACTGAGAGCCTTCCAGTTGATGGAGGATGCTGATATTTCTACCAAACGTGTTAAACCTGAAGGTAGAGTGTGTGGGCATGTGTGTGTGTGTGTGTGTGTGTGTGTGTGTGTGTGTGTGTGTGTGTGTGTGTGTGTGTGCGCGCGTGTGTGTGCGTGTGCATTTGTGTGTGTGTGTGTGCGTGTGCATTTGTGTGTGTGTGTGTGTGTGTGTGTGTGTGCGGCATATGTGCACCTGTATCAATCTCATATTGTGGAGGGATTAATGTCAAAATTTGTAGGCTTAATACGAGCCGTCCTTTTCTGCAATAGCGGACCCATGTGTACATGATTCCTATAATATGCGTAGAAGATGATCTAGTGCGTGTTGTATGGTATTTTGCTCGTGTGTCTCTAAAGCACATCTAAGGCCTACCGTGCTTCCATTGTGCAATGGTACACCTTGTTACCTTTGTATCCCATTCAAAGTGTTCCCCTTGACATCCTACAATTAATGAGACATGTATGTATGTAAAATTGTCAAGTTTCATGTGCATACATGTGCACCTATATACTTATGTCAGGGAAGTCACTAAAGCGCGGTAGAGCGGCGCAGCACCATACTTAAAATCTCAGCCATTCCCTATTCAGCCATTGTAAAACAAGTGAATAATATATGGGAACAATGTTTAGCTACATAATTACTCTCGATTCATTGATGTGTACCGTTCTTTATTTATTTTCTGGTGACTTCTCTGATATGTACTGTACATAACATAGTGAAATCTCTCCTATCCAATCTCCTATGTATTGGCCACACTGCAGAGGCCATTCTGTCTAGTCCTAAAGGCTACACATAATATATTAGTCCAGGAATGGGCCTGTCTATTCTTGCCACATCTCTAACCATGGCCAACTTCCTCTGGTCCTAAGGCGGCCTGGATTATAGAGGTTCAACTGTATTTGTCCTCTGTTGTAAGTTGGATTATCGAAGTGTTTGAATCCTTTAGATGTGGTCAAAGGAGACTTGAAGTCTATTCTGCGCGTTCTCTATCTTCTCTTTTCCAAGTACAAGACAGTCAGAACGACGGAAGGACATCGTGAAATAAGGGGGAAGACAACCACGGTCTAGACAACCATGGTCTAGCCAACAGTACCTTGTCAGCCATATTTGTCAATTTTTTCTAATCAAATCAGTAGCTCACGTGTTTACAGTAGATTGGAGGCAGTTCCCTGTAAATGAACAATTAAACCACTGTATTATGTACAGCATGACATAGTAATTGTGTTTCCTATTGATATTTTTGTTCAGTGTATTGTATGTTTGTATAATAGTATTACTTACAACAAATTGCATTAATTTTGATAAATGTACTTGTGCGTAATAAGTTTACTATGTATGCTACTAGTCACCCTACAATTAAAATTGCCGTGCAATAAGGTACGTATACAAAACAAACTGCCTGAAACTAAACTTCAGTGCGATATATCCATATAATATAGTACTTATTTGCTATTAATAATTAAATTACATCTGATGAAAATTCATGGTGATCCTTATTGTGCTGACACAGTCACATCTGATTTATCCAGAACCTCATTTATCGGATCATGACACTCTGCTGTGAATCCCCATCAATACACTGTACATGTGCAAATTTATACCTGGTTTATCCAACACCTGGTTTATCCAACACCTGTTTTATCCAACACCCGATTGATCCAACATGTACACCTGTTTTATCCAACACCTGGTTTATCCAACACCTGGTTTATTCAATGCCTGATTTATCCAACACCTGGTTTATCCAACACCTGGTTTATTCAATGCCTGATTTATCCAACACCTGGTTTATCCAACACCTGGTTTATTCAATGCCTGATTTATCTATAAAACATACATTTTATAGGGAACACATGCTGTTATATGCCGGATTAGTCAGTGATTTACAATAATAATTATTATAAGTGAGTATATATAATTTAAATTGTCGGTTGTGCATGCAGTTTGTGGAGACCCTGCATGTGCTTTTTCCATAAATGGCTGCTGTCAAAATTTAAGCCCATATATATGCTCTTTCATCCTGGACCCTTTCCCCAGGTTACATAAGAGTACCTTATACCCTATACCCTATACTGCCAAGCTGCAAGGATAGCCATTATAGCTGAACGTTCGTGCATATGTTTCAGAGCTTGTCTAAGTATGAATAGGATATAATTAGTACATAGTCTAAGACAAAAACCCGTATATTCCCCATACAGTAATTGCCAGGTAGGTCTTCACTTGTTTCATCTTAAAGTTTCCGTTTTCTCTCATTTCGCAATAGTTTATCTGAGACTCATTGTCTCTAGAAGTTAATATTACTCACATGCATGCATTAATTGTTATATATCATTCAATTTGTTACTGTTCTCTTGCAAACCCCATAACATTCATACTTTAAGTGCAGCTTGTGTCCTACACTTTCCCTTTTTGGTTTCATTTTCATTTTCTGTTCTCAATCTCTTGCTAATAATAGCATTGGTTGTACTTTCTCTTAGCTATTATACTTGAAGTCTTCCACACTGCATGAGTTCCAAGTGTCAAATAAGCAGCGTGCATATGCCTGCTCTTTCTCTGGGTGTTTATATTAAGCATTTGGTGACAGTTCAAGTCCTTCTACATCTTTTGTGTTTGAACTCAGTGGTTGAAGGTACACAGTGTACATGTATGCAAAAGCATGTAAGGGAGTGCCAGTATTCTTTCTGAATCAGTGCATGATAGTTTAATGAATATGGTGATGTTACTCTGAGTCAGACTCTCTTTTGCCATATATATATATATACGTATATATACTCTAGACGACCTTTTATGTATTACAATTGGTCTCTACAGCTTAGCACCATCGTTGGTGTTACCTATTTGTTGCTGTATCAATAATTATTTTTCACTATTAACATTGCATAGCAGAGAGCAGAGATAGGCTTATATGTGTAGATAAACACAATTCTTCATATATAAATCCCTCCAACCATATTATTATTCTATTGGATTATGATGCTCTTCCTTCAATTATCAGAACTGCCATCTTGTCCTACGAGTGTTACAGCTGCACCAGGTGACAGTGCTGATGCCGTTAACATCACTTGGGAGCATCCTCTCAATACTCCTCCAACCACGCACACTACCATCACCTACTGTCCAGCATCTTCACAGAACTGTGGGATTAATTTAACGTGTACCAGTCCATGTACGGTCAGTGGACTACTTCCTGGTACTGAGTACAACTTTACAGTGATTCCAACCAACAATTGTGGCAGTGCAGGAGGATGTACTGGTAATGTGGCAACTTTCTTAACAGAATGTGAGTACAGTGTGTGTGTGTGTGTGTGTGTGTGTGTGTTTGTGTGTGTGTGTGTGTGTTTGTGTGTGTGTGTGTGTGTGTGTGTGTGTGTGTGTGTGTGTGTGTGTATGTGTGTGTGTGTGTGTGTGTGTTTGTGTGTGTGTGTGTGTGTGTGTGTGTGTGTGTGTGTGTGTGTGTGTGTGTGTGTGCGTGTGTGTGTGTGTGTGTGTGTGTGTGTGTGTACATGTGTGTTTGTGTGTGCATGTGTGTGTGTTTATGTGTGAGTTAGTGTATGCGCACACACGTGTGTGTGTGCATGTGTGCATGTGTGTGTGCATACATGAATGTCGTATGTGCATACATAAATATAGGTAAGTGCATGCATGTATACAATACATACAGTTGAGTCTCCAAAATAAAGGACACTTTGGGACATCCAAATTTGCCCTTTGTAAGAAGTTTTCCTGTTTAGGAGGTTCAAAATATATTGAAACTATATAAGAGAAATATCTTGGGACTTCCAGCTTTGTCTTATGTAGCTAGAGAAATTATTGTCTTTGAAATATTTCAGACCATCCTCTACCGGAGATCCTGCAGTATAATGACTGTCCTGCCTCATATATCCGATTTTTTGTTGTGAATCCCTCTCACTATAGATGATTCAGCCGACACCTTGTTTCTCCAGCATATTTGATGATGAACGTTAGCCTACATGTTTGTACGAATGAGGGCCTACTATAATATATACAGTACCAGGGCTAGAAAAAAATGCCAGGGGACATATTGAAACTTTCTACACTTCCGGGGGGGGGGGGGGAGGTGGGGGCTAGCCATGTACCCATCTGCTCACACACAGGGGGCATGATCCATCTCAGGGGGAGGGGGGGGGGGGGTGGGGACAGAGCAACTTTCAGGGGGAGCAAAGTGCCCCCCCTGCCCCCCTCTAAAATACCCCTGAGCCCATATACACTTTAATTTTCAAGCGCCTATTAAACTTTCGCAGTTTTCTATCCATCTGTCAAAATTTAGATCGGGATCTTGTGCAATGGCAAAACATGGTCGTCTGCTAATATAAATATGCAAAAATCACTTTCTACTTAGCATGCAGTGATATTGCATGTTGTTATTTTCTTTTCACTGGGCTGCATTTGTTGGTGACATCAACATTATATAATAGTGCACCCTTGTAAAAATGATACCCTTGCATTTGCAATGTTTCTTACTCTTAAGTGTGACTTTGCGCTTTCAGACTATGAACTTCTGTCCTCGTTCCATAGGCATATGTCCAGTTTGCTCAACCCCACAATGCCCAGCATTCCCATCTGGACAACCATCACAGGACACTGCAGTATACCTAGTGGCTACCATTCCAACTGTGGTACTGCTGGTGGCTAACGTGCTCACTGGAACAGTTGTCTTCCTCATTACAAGACACTGTTTGAAAAACACACATCAGAAGACTGCCACATCAGTTCAACGTGAAGATGTTTATGACCAAGTGGTGATTTCTAAGAGCTCTGGCACCATTCAAATGACAGACCTATGGCCCTGTGAAGTAGAAGGACCATGCAAAGTGTATTATATATATTCTAAACTGATGCACTGTAACATCAATTTAAAGGTTCTGGCGAGTTTGTATGCTTCAAACAATAGCAGTGTGATCTGTATTGTTCTATGCTATGGCAGTGTTGGGAAAACACAGATCTTTGTGGTTTGGTCTGTTAAGGAAATTAGTTAATCAACTAATTGGTGTCCGTTTTCAAAGCAGGTGAACTGTAAGGGAGGCGCTAAACTCTCATTCGTATCAGTTTAGAAGCCGGTTATAACCCACCTCTTCGTTGTATGGCATTAATAATGACTCTGCTATTGGGTGTCGCGATTATTGCTGCCGTACAACTCGGAGGCTGGTTATAACCTATATATATATAGGTTCATATCAACATATATCAACATGCATCCACGGTATATCAACATATATCAACATGCATCCACGGTATTTGCATAACTTAAATAATATTAAACTCAATATCATTGTCATGATCCTGACATCCTTAAAAGGAGGTGTTCAATGACACTTGGATTTATTAAAGTCATTCAGAATTGTTCACAAATTGAAGATCTTATGCATAGTAAGATGCATCATAATTATATTATTATTATTTTTAATGTATATGTATACATAATAATAACAATGGGCAGCAACTATATGTTATCAGGAGCACTATAATACTCTGCGGTCAACTTATCATTCAAAGATAAATCAAGGTGTGTGTGTGTGTGTGTGTGTGTGTGCAGTGTGTGTGTGTGTGTGTGTGTGTGTGTGTGTGTGTGTGTGTGTGTGTGTGTGTGTGTGTGTGCATGCATGTGTGTGTGTGTGTGTGTGTGTACGTGTGTGTGTGTGTGTGTGTGTGTGTGTGTGTGTGTGTGTGTGTGTGTGTGTGTGTGTGTGTGTGTGTGTGTGTGTGTGTGTGTGTGTGTGTGTGTGTGTGTGTGTGTGTGTGTGTGTGTGTGTGTGTGTGTGTGTGTGTGTGTGTGTGTGTGTGTGTGTGTGTGTGTGCATGCATGTATGTGTGTGTGTACGTGTTTGTGTGTGTGTGTGTGTGTGTGTACGTGTGTGTGTGTGTGTGTGTGTGTGTGTGTCTGTGTGTGGTGTGTGTGTGTGTGTATGTGTGTGTGTGTGTGTGTGTGTATGTGTGTGTGTGTGTGTATGTGTGTGTGTGTGTGTGTGTGTGTGTGTGTGTGTGTGTGTGTGTGTGTGTGTACGTGTGTGTGTGTGTGTGTGTGTGTGTGTGTGTGTGTGTGTGTGTGTGTGTGTGTGTGTACATGGGTGTGTGTATGTGTGTATGCGTGTGTACATGTGTGCATGTGGGTGTATATATAGGTGTGTGTCTGCACATGTGTGTGTGTGTGTGTGTGTGTGTGTGTGTACAACTTTCCGCATGTTTTAAATTTTGTGGAGGTTAAGTAGAATGTGTTAAAAGCACACATGGGAAGACCTTTGTTGGTGTTTATGTTAGTTCATGATCAAGTATCTATTTTCATTCGTCATTGTTTATGATTTTTCATGTTTTTATCTTTCACTATAAATTCGTTTTTCGGAGGTTGTAGATTGAAAAAAGGCTCGTCTCTACAGGCAAGAGCTCTTAGATATTCCCCATGCAAGCCAACAGTTGATTCAGGCCCTCCATGCACCTTCATGATCAGTTGCATGAGCAAATTAATGCTCAGATATATATATAATTCTATAATTATCTTTTATTCCCTAAATACTAATTTATACATGACTGTATGTATTTAAGTTGGCTTGTGCATGTGCATATAAATATACCTATAATAATATACATTGCGTATATTAATATTTATGTTCTCAAAATATGCATGCACATGCATGTTCATGCACACACATGATGCACACACACACACACACACGCGTGCGTGCGCATATGCATGCATGTATGCATGAACACACACACACACATACACACACACACACACACACACACATCACACACACACACACACACACACACACACACACACACACACACACACACACACACACACACACACACACACACACACACACGTCACACACACACCTACACACACTTGTACACATACTGCATATATGTACACATACATACACACATTTGTTGCATATATGTATACAAACACACACAGCCATTGCTTGCACTCACCCAACGGCATGCATATACACACCCTGCAGCCCACCAACACACACCCTGCAGCCCACCAACACACACCCTGTATGCGCAAAGCCTATTCTGTCTCCAAATATCACTTTCTCTCATCAGAGTTTCATTGAGTGGTTGAGCAAGAAACTTGAAGTGATCTGATAGAGGATTTCTACAATCGGCAGGTCTTGGGAGTGCATGCTTGTTCGTACATATGTGCCTGCATATGTATATATAGTGTATGTACACTAAATGTACATAATAATATTATATGTGCATTTACTCGTGCATGCATTCACGTATTCATGATCAACTTTTGGTAAGTCAAACATATATCATACATATAACAGCTGGTGTTCCTTCCCAGAAGGAACCCTATGGTACGTCTGGCACGGTCTGACGGGAAACGTCCTGATGGTATCACAATGATGCCCTGGAGTTGTGGTCGTCCGCTCATATGGGATGTCTCTTGTTCTGACACCTTTGTGGAAACTTACCGCCGCTTGGCAATCAGTCACACAGGGGCGGCGGCAGATTTCGCTGAGTCTAGGAAGGAGACGACCTGTACTGCCACGTACTTGTAATCAACACACATCTTTGTGCCAATTGCAGTAGAAACTATACAGGAGCTTTTGGAACCAAGTCCTTTATTGAGGTTTCTGAAGGATCTTTATAGATTAGGATAACTAAGGGTAATATGCAGTATGTATGTATGCTGTCCACGTTTATATATATACTGCTCTTTCTGATTTTCAATCCTTATAGAGGTATTAGAAAATGTACATTTACAATATTTCCATGCAGGTCTCAAATTAGCCAAAATTACTGTAGATATGTAATCAAGTTCATACGTATGAATGATGAAAAACTTAGTGGACTGGACTAGGACTGTACTCACCAGGATCAATTTTGCATATATATAATCCAACTCAGGCAAACCCGCCATGCACTTAGTGGTTAAGGCTAGATAACAGCTATACATGCTGTACTGTAAGCCAAGCAAGGAAATACAATAAATTAGCAATAATTACAGTTTACTACACCACAACAATTCTGGCCGTCTCCATAGTCATTCAGGTAATGTCCTCTCATTTCAGCATCTCATTCAGCGACTGTCAGTTGCTGTACAGAGAGCTCGAGGGAATGCTGTAGCAGTTCAAGGTTCACTGTTATGTGACACTGAAATGATGGACGTTGTCGATTTCCGATGTTCTTTTAAGTGATTTTTTTGCTGTATTCTTGTTATGATGTATGTTTTACAGTATATGTAATAATTATTGCAGTAAAAAATAATATATATTTTATATTATATTATATATATATATATATATATATATATATATATATATATTATATATATATATATATATATATATATATATATATATATATATATATATTATAATATGTATGCTCATTAGCATGCATGTGCATACGCATGTACGTACCTGCTCATACAGAGGTTAAACTTATAATAATTATACACTTTCTGTCATCATGCATATACATTGGTCTATGGATCCGGACATACAATGTGTGTGTTCACATACATTGTATGTCCGGATATATATTGTACAATGTATATTTACTCCTGTGTGCATGTACCCCTGCATGTGTTGATGTGTTTGTGTGCAAACTTGTGTTTGTGTGTGTATGTGTGTGTGTGTGTGTGTGTATGTGTGTGTGTGTGTATGTGTGTGTATGTGTGTGTGTGTGTGCATGTGCATGTGTGCATGTATGCATGTGTGCATATGTGCATGTGTGTTTGTATGTCTATATATGTACGTGTGTGCGCATATGCATGTGTGTGATGTAAGTACATAATGTGTGCATGTATGCATGTATGAGTGTGTATACATGTATACGTATGTACTATGTATGAGTGTGCATGTGTTCATGATATAATACCGTAGAGCGGGAAATTTTCGCGGCATAAATTTTCGTGAATCGAAGTGAAATGTAATTTTCGCAAGTTTTATTTTCGCGATGTGAAGATTTTTATTTGCGTTTTGTTACGTTTCAAGTCGTTTGCGTCCATTTCTAGACCATTTCAAGTTCGGAGCGTGCTTTTCGCTGAGTTTAATGCTCCATTCCTTAGAGAATCTTGTTATAGCATGCTGTTTTCCCGACTTTAGTGCGCATCTGTCGAAATTTTCGCAGTTAAAGTTTCGCGAATCCGTACAATTCGCGAATATAGCGAAAATATTACCTCGCGAAAATTTCCCGCTCTACGGTAGTATGTAATCACGTGTTCTATGTTATATTTAAAAAGGTACACAATGTACGTACTGAAAGCCTAGCCTGCTGACATTTCTACCAAAGGTATTAATGAAGGTGAATTAAGTGTGTGTGCATGTGTGTGTTGTGCATAATATGTGTGTCTGTATGTATGTGTGTACATGTGTTGCAATTGTGCATGATTGTGTGTGTCAATTGTACGTATTATATAATTTTCGTCATGATTAATGTCAATGCATGTTAATTCAAATCCATACAATAATTTTTAATATTGCAATAGGCCTCACACATGATCCTTGTGTATGATAGTATTACAGTATAATATTATAGAATTTTGCAATCAGAGCTGTCCATATGCATGTTTCTGTAGATCATGTTTCTAGCTCAGAAAGGACATCTAGTACATACTCATGTATTGTACAAACACATTTTATACCACGTGTTTTCCTTTGCAATTGACTCCCCTTATGAATGTTCCTCTAGATGCTTCACAATGTGCTGTATGTACGTGCATGCATAGTGGTGTCAGTTTAAGTTTTATAAGTTATAATTATTGTACTGAGATGTGTCACCCATTCAGATGTGGTCAATTAAAGGAGACTTGAAGTCTATTTTGTGCATTCTCTATCTAATATACTCTTCTCCAAGTACAAGACAGTTAGAACAACAGAAGGAAATAAGAGGGAAATAAGAGGGAAGACAACCACAGTCTGGCCAACATTACCTTAATTGACAGCCATTTTTTCACATTTTTTCTAATTGAATCAGTAGCTCATGTGTTTACAATAGATTGAAAGTAGTTGCATGTAAATGAGGAATTGAAAAACTTAATAGTACATACAGTATTGCATGTGTAGTAACTGTTGGTTTTTCCTGTAAGTGAGATTTTTGTTCAATGTACTGTATACACTAATATATGCAAAATACCGTATTCTCTCTAAAAATTCATCATTCTAATTTTTACCAGGTCTCATTCTTTGGTTTATTTGTATTCTAACCCTGTCGAATTCTTTTGCAGCCTTTCTAATTTCCGTCATGTGAACCTAATTTTTGTCAGGTACCGGAGGTGATTAAATTATTCATTATCTTAGCAGGCGATCATGCATCCACAATGGGTGTATTTTGTTCTTGTGGACACAGTCTCACCACACGAACAGTTGTGATGTTAATACACACCATGCATGCATGTTCATTTCAGCTTTCTTTGCGGATTTCTGTTTGTCCAAGTACAAGAGAGGATCAAAATGGTGTATATCTGCCATCACTAAAAGCCAGAATTCTATGATTCGAGAGTATACGTATAGCTTCCTACAGTTTCATCAGATTCTAAATTTTGTCTGAAAACTCAATTTATATTAATTTTGCATCAGGGTAAACAATTTAAGTCAATCCCATTCCATTCTCATAGAAAGACGAAATTATCGGTGCATGCATGCGTTAGGCATGATGAATTTTTAGAGAGAGTACAGTAAATTACTGTACCATTGCACAGTTTATATTAGCTACTTTTGCACAGAACAGTATTATATTACTTAATTAATGTATTCCTACATTAGCATATTGAATGCAAAAATAAACACATTATGTAGTATACCATCAACAATTCCATAGTATTAATTTACAAAACATAAGTGCAATTAGTACTCTAGCTTATATTATTATAGCAGTTAATTATATTGTAATTCATGTCATTATTAGCTGAGGTGATTCCAAAGCCCTCAGTAGTTGCATAAGCCATTAATTGGATGTTTAAAGGTGGCTGCAGGTTTGAAGGAAATATGAATTATAAATATTATCATTATCATCAATAGATTGTAGAACATGCAATTTTTATACATCACTTTGGCTATATATACCCTGAATTGGGAAATCTTCGAGACCACTAAAATTTGCATTTTTTGCGAATTGATTCCACAGCTTGCATTTTTTTCGTCGTGAATATTTCTGCACACATTCTGAAGTATAGGTATAGACAATCTATGGTGAGACTCACCAAATTTTTAGTCACAATTTCTTCTGCCTACCAGATTTGACCCCAATTTGTGAAATTTACTGTTGGTGAATTTTTCCCAATTTAGGGTATGTTCAGTCAGAGCAGTTTCCCTCTCGTCTTACAGTGAAACCTCTGTAAGGCCAACATTCTCTAATCTGATATTAATATATATATTATCTAAAAACCGAGCATCTTATGAGGTATAATCCCCATGCATAATAATTTAGGTTAATAGTCACTCCGTAATCTGACATCCTCCTAATCCAACACTATTAATTTTGTAGGTCCCACTGAGTGTCAAATCAGAGAATTCTCACTGTAGTATCAGTCTGTTGTCTCAGCTCTAATTCTTGTAGCAGAACAATTGATTTATAATCATTTTAATGCAAAAACTAATTACGTAGTGCTCCCCTGTATACCATATACAGTCAAATCTCACTATAACGAACCCCCTCAGGACCACTGAAAAGGTTCACTATATCAGGGTGTTCGCTATATCTGGGTGTTCACTATATGCAGGGTGTTCACTATATCAGGGTGTTCACTATATCAGGGTGTTCACTACATCAGGGTGTTCACTACATCAGGGTGTTCACTACATCAGGGTGTTCACTACATCAGGGTGTTCACTACATCAGGGTGTTCACTACATCAGGGTGTTCACTACATCAGGGTGTTCACTACATCAGGGTGTTCACTATATCAGGGTGTTCACTATATCAGGGTGTTCACTACATCAGGGTGTTCACTATATCTGGGTGTTCACTATATCAGGGTGTTCGCTATATCAGGATGTTCACTATATCAGGGTGTTCACTATATCAGGGTGTTCACTACATCAGGGTGTTCACTACATCAGGGTGTTCACTACATCAGGGTGTTCACTATATCAGGGTGTTCACTACATCAGGGTGTTCACTATATCAGGGTGTTCACTATATCAGGGTGTTCACTACATCAGGGTGTTCACTATATCGGGGTGTTCACTATATCAGGGTGTTCGCTATATCAGGATGTTCACTATATCAGGGTGTTCGCTATATCTGGATGTTCATTATATCAGGGTGTTCACTACATCAGGGTGTTCACTATATCAGAGTGTTCACTATATCAGGGTTCATTTACAATAGAGTATATAGGTGTATATTTTAAGATCTATGTTTGTTGTATCGGGGAGTTGGTTGTATTCAGGGTTCATTATAACAAGGTTTGACTGCACCTAGTCTCGATCGTGTAACACAGACCCATTTCTCGCCTCCATTTTTTTTATTATATCGTCATTTGGTCAGTAAGAAGGGGTCTGGTGAACAGCCTATACCCGACTTGTTCTGGGGGGCAGAAACTTCTGCTTATGCGTATCACATAAAAATGCGATGACACGTCTTTGGTTGATTGTCAAAAGAGGCAGGGCCAATGGCATTAATGGAGTGCTACATTCTTTCGGCAAAAGTTGCTCTTGTGTAGGCTTCAATTTAATTGGGGCTTACAGGCATTGGAACCCTTAAGACTAGGCAGGAGGAAGTTATTTTATCCTTTTTGGCCGGGCAATGACACCTTCGTTTCACTGCCAACTGGATATGGCATTTACGGAATTTTACCTGTACTTTTCGATCTACTGCTAGGTTAGTTGAAGAAAAGATGATTAATATAGCATATACATGTTACTATGGTATTTTTATTGTTGAAAGAAAGGATGGTGCGAATGGCATCCTTTGCGTTGGCAATGTGTTCAGGATATGAATATCATTATTACCATGACAACTGCATATGCAATTAGCCACCAATTTTCGGTGGCCAGAACAAGTTGGGTATAGGCTGTTCACTAGACCCCTTCTCGTTGACCAAATGACGTCATAATAAAAAATGGAGGCAAGAAGTATAGGTCTGTGTTACACAAGACTACCGTATACCCTACACCTGTGAATATGTAGATCAGGCTCTTGTGCAATGGCCATCTGCGAATATAAAAATGCAAAAATTACTAAAATCCAAGATTTGCGAAAGTTTCACCCCACACAAATAAAAAAGCATAATATTATACATTAACCAGGGGTATAAACCGAGCCACATGCAATGAGGGTTCCCCATTGTGTCTAGTGTGTGCGGTACAACGTTACACCTTGCTTGTCTTTCTCACATTGCTTCGGTGATACATCACCGACAAGTGAGAACATACGTACATATGAGTTGGGTACACAAGATTGTGTCTTTGTTGGAAATAGGAAAATTAATTCAATATTTCTGTAGCAAAAGGCAAACACAGGCTAATGGTATCAAAGACACCCACGGCAAATACAACGATGTCATTATAATTAATTCAGAACCATCCATTTTAAATAATTGGTTTGGCTCTTGTGCAACCATCAAAATGGGGGCATCCAAAAAGCTATTGTGCAATGCCTTTGATCAATTATGTATGTTTTTCATCCATAAAAGTAGAAGGAATAAAAGTAATTTAAAAAGAATATACTATGGGAATTCATTTGTGAGATAGATATATACAAAAGATAGGACAGGAAAAGTACTTGATGCATAGTATGTGATGTTTTTTGGGGCTTAATTATTTTTGGCTCAGGATAAAAATTATAACCAGCTGCCTTAAATTAAAGTACGTAACTGGCAATGCATAAAGGAAAACCAACTTACCCTAACTTTATGAGCTTCCAGCTGGTTTGTCATGCTAATTCAAATCTTTATCCTTCAACATTTTCTCCCCAAGGAGCATCATCTTTTTATATCCACCTTTACCGACATCAACCATCACGGCACATAAGGTTCTGATGTCTTCCAGTGTTGCATTGCTTTTCAGGTGTGCATAGAGAAGTTGCCCCGCGTTCCCTGGATAGGTTTGCTTTATTTCATAGGCCACATCTTCACCTATCACATTCTTGTTTTGCAGTTGCATGTATATGGCCTTGGCTGCAACTTCCTTGGGAAAAGACGGATATCTCTCCATGAATTGAACAGAATCAAAATGCTTTGGAGCTGAAGAGAGTTTACATAGGAACACGGTGAAATCCAATCTATCAGTCACTGATTTATCCAAAACCCATGTTTAGCCAGCATGCAGTATTCCGTAATTTACCCAATTTATAGCCACATGGTAAACACACACACGCACATGCACAGATAGACAGACACACGCACATACATATGTACAGTATATATACATACACCGACTGATATATATATAACTACACACATGTACAAGCCCTGTGCACACATTATGGGTTAGATAATACTCAACATTATACTCACTTGTTTCTTCCTTGTCAGGAATATCCCTTTCAGAAGAAGGCTGGGCTACATCCTCCTTCTTTGAGTCTAATGTTCATAAAAAATGAATAATACATAAACACGACTTTTTGTATGAGAATAATTGTGTTATTGTACGCTCACTGCCATAATCCCTTTGCATGTGAGCAGTGCATGACATTGATGCAATATTACTACTTAATATTGCACATTTCTACATTCATGTGTAAAACAGATCTCACGGCATTAGTGTATCAGGGAATATTATTCACTGTGGGAAGCTGTTAGTCATGGGCTACATGCACAGCACCCATGCATGCAGCAACCAGACAATTATTATCTGGAAGAAGGTCATATATGCCATGTACAAACCTAGAATGGATGATGCGTTGAATAAGGAAACAAACAATGATCTCCCTTGAACACAAGGATCCCTTATTCTTCTGTGTTGCACATACCTTTCACAGATCCGGCAGTGGATTCTCTTTCGATGAACTCCCAGTCGGGGGCTATGAAGTGACAGAGCAGACAAAAGCAATAATATGACAACATTCAGTGCACGTGATGTGAACACAGGTATGACATGTGCACTTTGCGGAAGTTAGGAGTGTTTTCATTATTTTGTGGTTTACGAGGTACTGTATGCTAGCACCTAATACAGGGAGTGCAGCATTTCAGTACATGTGGTCTGCACTATGAATTATGCAGTATGCAAGGACAGTGTACAGTATGTATATGTATAGTCTGCTGTATACAAGTGAGTCTACTGCAGTGTATAAGTACATGTTATACATAATAGCATGGGTAGGAGGTTGACAGCAGAAAACATACACCCATGGATCGATGCTTGAGGTATTACTGAGATGTGAAGTGCCGAGGTAAATATAAGCACCTGAGGGGCTATTTCTGATACCGAACGACTTCCCATGCATTATATAATATATATTATGACAGCTGGTGTTCATACCATCAAAATAATACTGTGATCTGTTATTAACTGGTCAGTATGGCATGCATAATATTGACCACCTACTCCATGGTCAATTTCCTATGGTTGCGCAATAGTCATACTATATAATTATATTATAATCCAAAATGTCCTGAAAATATATTATTTTTTAGTGAAAAAATGGGCGGCCCCATACACGTCATGATATTATTACCTATAATCATTATGTGTGTACACATGTATGCATGTGTGTATGCATAGTATATGTACATATACCTTCTGGGTTGTAATTGGGGTCAGTCAAAGTCCTATGTATTGCTTCAACATGAGTGGCAAAGTTGACTTCTGTGCCAGGGCAATCTTTAGGTTTTTGACCACGATGCAGACCCGCTAGAACCCACTCCTTATTATGTTCCTTCAGCACTGGACAGCCCGAGGAGCCGTCCTGGGTTTCTGCTTTGTGTCCAATGAGAAAACCTGTATGTGATGTTGGCCACAATGATGAGATGTGGATTGATACACTACAACAGTGTGTGCTGTATACATATGTACTGTACAAAGCTTCACATGTACAATCCTAGTAACATATACACTATACGTACACAGCTTGAAATTCCATAATAAATGTACAGATGAAATTAAAGCAAGAGTTGCCATTGAAAAGGCATTCTAATGCATGAAAGCATGTATGTACTATTATACATACACGCATGCAAGCAATAGACACACACACACACACACACACACACACACACACACACACACACACACACACACACACACACACACACATGCACTCACACACGTACATATATACACACACACATACACGCACACACATACACATATATATACACACACACGCGTGCGCGCGCGACTGAAAAAATATATATACAGTCCAACCTCACCTCAGGACTGCTCAAAAGGTTCACTATATCAGGGTTCATTTACAATAGAGTAAATAGGTGTATATACATTCTAAGGTCTATGTTTGTTATATCAGGGAGTTCATTGCATCCAGGGTTCAATATAGTGAGGTTCAACTATATATATATATGCATGATGTTATACTATTATGTAAACCAGTTAGGCATTATAAAGTCATCAAATAAACTTACCACTCAGAAAATGGATTACAAAGGTACTTTCATGGCGAAAAGAAGTGCCATCAATACAAGGGTAGTGTACAACATACACATTATTTCCTTTTTTCAGTGAATAGTCACCACACAATGTTCTTTGGTATTTGTGCAGGTAAAACGGCTCCCGTTTGTCACCAGGTATCTTATCTGGGTTCAAGTGAATCACAGTGAAGTCCAGGCCTACGCCCTGCAGAACATGTGCACGGAGCAAGAAGAATGTGTTAGCGGAAATACATGGATCACCACTCACTCATTTGTGATGTACTTATAAACATACAGTGGGCCATCTGATCATGACCAGGTGGGATAAGTCAAAGTAAATTGAATGCAAACTAGTGATGAGGATTTAGAGCAGGGTAGAATCGGATAAATGAGATTTGTAGATTAACTGTATTGTTTAACAACATGTGACTGTATAATAATGAACTATAACGTCTGTTACCATAGTAACAGCACAATTATACAGCAATTAGTTTTATGTTGTTTATGCATGGGTGTCTACTTGCCATAAGTTGTGGTTTCAGGCAACTACCTCTTTGTAATGTTCTTTAGAGTGTAGCTTTCTTCGAAGTACTCCCTAAATCCAACCCAAAGTAATACCTCTGTAATAAAGACACTTTTGGTGGTCCCAAGATGTCCGCATTTAATTATACAGGTTCTACTGTAAATACTTACATGCATAGTTGCACGCAGGCACAGAACATCAGGACTTTGACTTACTTTTTCTGATTTATCAACTCTAGTAACAAAGCTGTCTTCACTATCAAGATCAAACAAATCAGCTCCCCTGACAGAAACACCTGGTGAACTGCTGTTTTCACGGTCAAAGTAGATTGTGCTCTTTCTGGCGACATCTTTCGATGGGATCACATGATGACAAGTCAGGAGCATTGGACCAGAGTGACGGAGTGCTACAACACATCCAGATCCCTTTCCGGGTTCGGAACTGTGAAAGCATGTATTATAATAGTGAATTTAAGGAAATTCACAGTGTACATATATTTATACTGGCAAAGCACTTATTAAAAATAACATAATCAGATCATTTATTTGCATAAAATTAGAATTGTATTGTGGTGACTTAAGCTTGTGGTTAGTTGTGTTGTTGATGTGCAATTCTGTGAGGGAATTCCACCAGATTTGCCCTGTGCTTTGTACTACTATATACAAAATGTTATGGCTAGCTGTGTGTGTGTGTGTGTGTGTGTGTGTGTGTGTGTTTGTGTGTGTGTGCATGTGTGTGTGTGTGTGCGTGCGTGCGTGCGTGCGTGCGTGTATGCGTGTGTGTGTGTGTGTGTGTGTGTGTGTGTGTGTGTCTGTGTGTGTGTGTCTGTGTGTGTGTGTGTGTGTGTGTGTGTGTGTGTGTGTGTGTGTGTGTGTGTCTGTCTCTGTGTGTGTGTGTGTGTGTGTGTGTGTGTGTGTGTGTGTGTGTGTGTGTGTGTGTGTGTGTGTGTGTGTGTGTGTGTGTGTGTGCATGTGTGCATACATGTGTGTGCCAATGTACACATGCATGTACATGTGTATATGCATCACATACAGTTCTAGTTAACGAGGAATACCTTGTGAGATACAGCATATGGCAAGCATGGCTTGTCAGTTCTGCTACACTATATATTATATACATCTAACATCCAAGTAACAGACATCCGGGATTCTCACTTAATGTAGTGGTATGTTTAAAATTCTCATCATTAATAAATTGGCATTTGCTGATACATCAGATGTGTAGGGTATATCAACTTAAGAATAATACAGTGAACCTTTAGATTTAGTGGAGAGATCTAGTGGAGAGGCCTTTAGGTCTAGAGGAGAGGCCTCTACACCCTCAGTGTAGACACGTCTGCACTAAGGCTGTAGAGGCCTCTCCTCTCCTCCATGGCCACACTCTGGGTCTCCTATAAAGGACACCTCTGAAATACAGCCACCTACTCTAACGGGATGGCACTGCTCTGCTGCATTTGAAACCCTCTCACATGTGTACTTTTAAACCCTCCAAATTGAGGACACCTCCATGTATAGGACAGTGTGTGCATCCAACTGTAATGGTGTCCTTACTACAGAGGTTTCACTTTTGCTATCAAGTGTTCATAACCATAACTCTCCTATATATACAAATATTATACACAACTCCTATATATACACAACTCCTACATACATAACTCCTATAATATACACAACTCCTATATACACAACTCCTATACACACAACTCTTGTACACACAACTCCTATACACACAACTCTTGCATGTTCAAAATGCACAATACAGCAACCCTTTTGGTAAAGACAGAGTGCATGTATTTTAGAGTACACAGCATCTCTGGAATGTATAACTGACTTGGTGTCAATGAAGACAACAGATCTCATCATTTTCTTCTTATAAGCAGTTTCTATTGCACCAGAGCCGTCATATGGAGCCACATGGGCTTCATTTTGAATACGCTTTTGGCTCTCTGCCATTCTTGAATAACAGATTCAACAGAGTAAATGAAACGGAGATCAAGTTTGTGACAACTGAAGCTTTCTCCCTTTTCACTGTTTGGACTGTCTATTAGAGAAGAAGGGGTACCGGAAGAAGAAGAGTGGTAGCCATGGTAGACAATGGCAACAACCAATTACCACATGATAAAAACAGTGTGATTATGAAATGAAGAATGGTTGATGTACTGTGCACACATACAATGAACCTTTCTCTAATCTAACACTCAATGGGGCTTATTGAAAAGGTTGCATTAAGAGATTGTTGGATTTTGGAATGACTTTACCATACTTCAATATGGTGACTGGACTAGGTTTTGATATAATTGTCCTTCACCTTAAGCTTGATCTTCTTTCCCTGCAGCCTTCCTGACGAGGAGGGTTGGTGTCATGTGACAAATTCCCTTCTGCACCACAAGGTAATGAATATCCTTTAAATACATGTCTGTGTGTGTGTGTGTGTGTGTGTGTGTGTGTGTGTGTGTGTGTGTGTGTGTGTGTGTGTGTGTGTGTGTGTGTGTGTGTGTGTGTGTGTGTGTGCATGCATGTGTGTGTCTGTGTGTGTGTGTGTGCGTACGTGTGTGTGTGTGTTGTGTAAGTGTGTGTGCCTGAATGCGTGAGTTTGTGTGTATATATGCTTGTGTGTGTGTGTGTGTTTGAGTGTGTGTGTGCGTGTGTGTGTGTGTGTGTGTGTGTGTGCGTATGCGTGCATGTGTGTGTGTGTGTGTGTGTGTGTGTGTGTGTGTGTGTGTGTGTGTGTGTGTGTGTACATGTGTACGTGTGTGTGTGTGTGTGTGTGTGTACATGTGTGTGTGTGTGTGTACGTGTGCGCACGTGTGTGTGTGCATGTGTGTGTGTGTGTACGTGTGCGCACGTGTGTGTGTGTGTGCGTGTGTGTGCGTGTGTGTACATGTGTGTGTGTGTGTGTGTGTACATGTGTGTGTGTGTGTGTGTACGTGTGTGTGTGTGTGTGTGTGTGTGTGTGTGTGTGTGTGTGTGTGTGTGTGTGTGTGTGTGTGTGTATGCATGTGTACCCCCTTTTGCTGGAATGGTACTTTCTTGTACTGAACCTACTCTCATAATTTATAACCAGTAACCATCAGGCACAGTAGTTCCAGACCTGGAAATTCAGCATACTTGTTTAGAAATTTTGAAGTGATTCACTCAGGTGTATTGATTCATTTGCCTTCTGAATCATTCCAACTGATGGCAGAAAGTCACAAATTAAGATTCAGAAGATTTGAAACAAGATCACGACACACATTTTCTGCCATCCATGTTTTTTTGCCCAGTAGACCTATTGTCCCCCTAACCAAAACTTGCCTATGGGCCTACAGGTGCAGTACTTTGTGTATAGTGTTACAGTGTAGTATGTAATTTTTGTACAATTATAATACGTAATTGAACCTCTCTATAATGATCCATGGATACCATGAACTCCCTGATATAACAAACTTCTATCCCATACAGTTTGTGAAAGATCAAAGGAAAAACTGGGCATGTATGGTAGTTATCCCCCCGGGTAATATCTACCAGGTATTAATCAAGAGTCAATTATTTGGTGTTAATGAAATCAATTAATGCCAATTAAGTCTATTAATTGAAAATCAGTTTGTATGGGACAGAAGTTAGTTATATCGTGGTTCACTCACATGATATCCAGGTCTATGCCCACGACCTCGATCGGCTTCGCCTCGGTCTTGGGCGATAACCTGGATATCATGCTCGTACCGGGATATAACTATAACATAATCCTTAGAATGTACACCTATTTATATACTCTAGCTTTTGTAAATGAACCCTGAATTAGTGAAGATGTATATAATATATACAGTATAGTAAAGTGAACCTATGTATTATTATATATTATACATACATATAGTGTATGCATGCGTACATGCCTATATGTATTAATATTATGTTTCACAGAGCCCCTAGCTAGTATAATCATTGCATGTAGTCTGATATCGATGTATGTATGTGATCCAGATCATTGTACACATTGAAGTTATATGTACGCACTGCATGTACTGTACAATGTCATCATATACATTATATAGAAAGGGGATCTGTTATGTATCACAATATTATTATTGTATGGTGGAAGTGTTATCTGCCATAACCCACCTTGCGCAAACATATTTACCCTGTCAGTGAATTTAGTTACAAAATCACTTTATTATATAGAATCATGCAACAGGAGTACTCTCAAAGCAGCTAGCTAGTGTATAAAACACTGTGAAGCAACTGTTTCATCCAAATGTGCATGATCCATCCAACATGTGCACTACCAGCAATACAAAATTATAATATACTAAAATTAATGTAAATAATTGGTTGATGCATAATAATGGTTTGTAATACGTTATAGAAAACACTTAGTTATAATGTATAATTACACTACAACAGTATTCACTCTACTTGTGGTCATTTTCTATTTTGCATCTCAGGCGATTGAAAGTGCTTGAGGCCTCTAATTTGTCACAAAATACTTTCCATGTTGCTCTGAAATTCTGCAGTTCAAGCCAGTAATTTACAATGCCTGTAAATTGCTTATCAAGATTTCGTTCATTTTCAATAATAGCTCCAGCACGCTGGCTCATTTCTAGGACTGTTCCAAGCAAGGAAAGGTGCGCTATCATGTCATCTTTATACTTGAGGAGGTCTTTGTCGGAATTAATCACTGCATCCATACCTGACTGATGCTGAGGGGCTGCACGACAATAATATTAAATTAATATTAAATATTAATATTAAAGGGCATTCAAATTTTATACACATAAGTCAAGTACATTTTGCTTGTCCCTATCAACATCTATCTATTGCAGGCCCCCTATTTCCACTTGCCAAAATTTTGTAAATCAAGGCTGCATGGTATCTGGTAAGAGGATGCAAGTTCACTAAAGGTGGAGACCAAAGTATAGACAATATTTTGAATGATTAGAATAATATTATTACACACACCCACACACACCCACACACACCCACACCCACCCACACACACACACACACACACACGCACGCACACACACACACACACACACGTATAATATGCACACACTTGTATGCACACACACACACACACACACACACACACACACACACACACACACACACACACACACACACACACATGCACACACACACACACACACACACACACACACACACACACACACACACACACACACACACATACACACACACACACACACACACACGTATAATATGCACACACACATGTATGCACACACACACACACACACACACACACACACACACACACACACACACACACACACACACATACGCACACACACACACACACACACACGTACGTACGTACACACAAAGTGACACACTGCATGCATACATGCACTGGTACACATTTATGCTTACACACACACATAGATCAAGCAAGTATACACACACAATAATTATTATACTTACAATGCTCTGTCTGAGAAGAATTTGCCATATGAAAATCAGAAGTACTTTTGATTGGTTCAGAAAATTCGTGATATGCAGTTGCATTCACAGTGTCTTTTTCCACTAAGTAAATTATATATAATAAGTATTATAGTAGTATTCAAAGACAATTGATTAGAGAAAATGATAAATTTGTTCAACTACACAGGGGCAATTATATATAGTATGACCCATATTGTCCTATCACATGCCTACTATATTTGTTGTACAATGCGGCAAACATCAAAGCAAAAAAGTGTGCTTTTGCATCTGATACTGCACACTTTTGGTGACCTTTTGTCAAGAAGTGTGCAGTATCAAGCAAGCGCCTAGTGTTATGATAACAATTACCTTTTGTGTGGGGAAGTCAATTCGCATGCCATACAAAAGTATAGCGCAGCTAACCAAAAACACCTCACACAGCCTAATAGGAAAAACAAGTTAAGCGCCCACAACAAGTAAGTTATTGTATGGCCAACTATGCATTGGCTCTTTCCTTGGGTGCTTCGCGCCCTCGGGAACTCGAGCAATAAATATGCCAATGCACAGTTGGCCATACTATAGCTATTACATACAGTATACATAAAATTATTAATATTAATTAATTATAACTTTTCCATGCATCTCTGCCACTCAATCAGTCTCCACCAGTTAATGAATGACAATAAGGCCACACAAAGTAAATAATATGTTTCTGGTCTTGGACATCTTTAAAATTGACCAGGCCACCAGGGTTTTTATTTTTAATTTCATTTTCAATCTAGTCATTGACAAAGGCATTCATACAAGTACATTCCTTATATCTGTGAACAGATGCTATAAATTCTAACAAGAATGTTGAAATGAAACAAGGTGAAAGATGAATCAGATACAAACTTATACAGCACAGTTAGATGTGGAGTGCATGTCTACATGGAACCAGACAGCCACTATATATAAGGGTGTATAAAAACCATTTAAAAATGGTAAAAGGATGTAGGATTGACGTAGGACTGTGCAAAAAGGATCCTCCATAAACCCATGGAACAAGAGTAATCTGTGAAACTGGTGCAGGGCTAGGTGGGCAAAGGGCAAGACGGGCATAGGGCTAGACGAGCACTGTGCAAATTCCTACATCCTGCATGTTCAGCACATTGTATTATGGTATATATGTGCTGCGGGATGTAGGAATTTGCACAGTGCTCGTCTAGCCCTATGCCCGTCTTGCCCTTTGCCCACCTAGCCCTGCACCAGTTTCACAGATTACTCTTGTTCCATGGGTTTATGGAGGATCCTTTTTGCACAGTCCTACGTCAATCCTACATCCTTTTACCATTTTTAAATGGTTTTTATACACCCTTGTTTGTGCAGTTTTTCCTTTAAAGTGACTGAAATAATGGTTGCTCGAATAGAGCCCATTGAAGAAGGTTTCCACTGCTGTTGAAAAGGAACACAATCATGCCAATCTGTAAGATAAAAACTAAAACCATGCAGCTTTCAGACTAAAATCAATGTACCCACCTAGAAACAAAGGCTAGAAAGAAGAACTGAACAATCTCAAAACGGTACTGGTGTTGCGTAGCCATACATTGCCATCACAATTTTTGTAGCTAGTGTCTCAAAAGGCATCAATCTCACTTCAAAACGCTTCTAACTATACTGTATCATTACTTCAGAATAGCAGTTGCAAGTTTGTTTCGACCAAAATCGACGAATCGATCCCCCTTTCGGTTGTAACTTGCTTCCATCAAAATCGGCGAGTCGATTCACCTTTCATGGACATGTTTTTCTTCGTCGAGCTCAAGTTACATGCAATGAATGCAATTAACAAGCAATGAATCTTATTATAGGTGGGCGGATGCCGACCGCAAACCTAGTCTATGTTAGTCCGATTCACTATGGCGGGCTCTTCTTAAGTATGGGATTTTCCTATCCAAATAATTCTCACTCTGTACTACACTAGCTGCTTCAAGACCCCTCAAAGGCACCCCGCGCTATCATTTTGAGTTGAAATATGAAGTTTGAAGGTTACAGAACCTTCCTAGCGATCGCTAGCCCGACGGTGGTGGCGTCTTTGGAGAACCCATTGCAGATTTGCACCGCTGCCACCAGCTGCTTGGACAGTTTTTTTTGCTTTACGAATTGTTGCTCCTCTCTGGCCTTGCCAGTAGAGTAGTTTTTACTCATAAATCTGTGTCCTAGGCCTGGTCAACCAACTCTTTTTTGTCCCGACCTTGCCAGGGAAGTAATTGTACCTTGTGATCACACGATCACTTTATTACACACCCCTGTGTCCGAGGTCTTCCACTCTTTTTTGTATTCATATCATTATTCTCTGGAGTAATAATATGGTTTAACACATAATAATAACAAGATGACGAAAAGTTGCCCATATCTTGGCTGATGCCTCTTCGAGAAGAAACGAATTGTAGTTTTACCATTCGGGTAAGGTGTGCATTAACCATCGTAAAACATCGAAAGCCTACAAAAGGATGTTTCATAGATCGCTTGAAGCTTTTCGTTCCGCAAAACGTTCGTTTCCGGCAAAAATGCGCTTTAGCCTAATGTATGGCGGCCATGTTTTTTCGGTGTCAATCCTACATATGGAGTACTACCGTACTCCATAATAATATTATAGTCCCACAACAGCACAATGGTGGTGCATGTGTTCATGCTGAACACATGTGCTTTACTTGATAGATTGCAATATTTTGGTCATGCAGGGTTTGAACCTGGTGTGCTCACTGACTTTTCTTTAAAACAAGTGATTCGAGTTAAAAACTCGTGGGGGCTGCCGCCCCACGCACTCGAATCACTTGCAAAGCATTGGAGTGTAAGTGCACAGCTGAACATTCATTGAACATACTGTTTATTGAAACTGTACGATTGTTTTGAAAACAATTGCCATATTTGGCAATTGTTTTCAAAACAATTCCTATAACTCATTCCTGTATAAATTCATACTTCTCTATTACTATTATATAAACTAGGGGAGAAGGCGGCCTTCGGCCGCCTTCACCCCTAGTTCGGGTGGCGGGTGCAACCCTTATATCAAGTGAAGAGGTTGTGTTCAGTGAATTTATCCAATTATTGAGTGCAATTTCTATATTCTATATTAAAAGTAAGCCCACACCTACCCACCCACCCACCCACACACACACACATAGGCACAAACACACACACACACACACACACGCACACATGCACACACACACACACACACACACACACAGGCACAAACACACACAGGCATACACACACAAACCCACACACACACACACACACACACACACACACACACACACACACACACACACACACACACGAAATGCACACACACACACACACACACACACACACACACACACACACACACACACACACACACACACACACACACAAACACACACACACACACACACGCACACACACACGCACACACAACACACACACACACACACAGGCACAAACACACACAGCGTCACGCATACACACACAGGCATACACACACAAACACATACACACACACACACATGCACTCACACACACAACGCACACACACACACACACACAACGTGCACACACACACACACACCCGCACACACACACACACACACACACACACACACACACACACAAACACACACACACTCACACACACACACACACAGACGCACACATCATAGATCATACACCATATAGATCACACATACACACACACACACACACACACACACACACACACACACACACACACACACACACACACACAGAGGCACAACACACACACACACACACACACACACACACACACACACACACACACACACACACACACAGAGGCACAAACACACACACACACACACACACACACACACACACACACACACAAACATACACACACGCACACATGCACACACACACACACAGGCACAAACACACACACACACACACACACACACACACACACACACACACACAAACATACACACACGCACACATGCACACACACACACACAGGCACAAACACACACACACACACACACACACACACACACACACACACACACACACACACACACACACACAGGCATACACACACAAACCCACACACACACAGAGAGAGAGAGAGAGAGAGAGAGACACACACACACACACACACACACATACACACACACACACACACACACACACACACACACACACATACACGTACACACACACACACACACACACATATACATACACACACACACACACACACACACACACACACACACACACACACACACACACAGACGCACAAATCATAGTTCATACACCATATAGATCACACATACACACACACACACACACACACACACACACACACACACACACACACACACACACACAGACGCACAAATCATAGATCATACACCATATAGATCACACACACACACATACACACACACACACACACACACACACACACACACACACACACACACACACACACACACACACACACATACACACACGTGGGGTGTACCAAAAATAAATATCTAACTGGATTCTTCGTAGTATCTATGGTATATAGCAGTATACAGTAGGCATCCTGAGACGTTTTCGACGGGAAATCCGTATACTTACTACGGATATCATTGCGCACGAACATGGCTGTTGACATCCTTTTTGCCACCGATGCCGCTTTAGTTTCCAACGCGTAAATTATTCCGCCATATAGATAAGGACACTCACCAAGTTTATTTTGGAACATTCACCGTAGTCAGAAAGTACTCGCATCTTTTTCCCAGGAGGAGTTAGCGAACAACCGTTTCGAAGGTAAAAGTCGTATTCCTGTCAGGATTCGCCCGTAAACCGAATATGTCGGCTCGTAGGCTTGTACGGGCTATTTTCGAAATTTCGCCATTTCGCAAGTAAAAGTGAAGAGGAGCCTTACGTGCTCTTTCCAGATCCTACAGTTGACGATCGTAAACAGTCGTCCGCAGTCAGTCGAAGCGCGCGTCAGTGAACTGCGAACAAAAAATCGGCCTATCTTTATTATAATAAGATTCTCTATTATTAGACTTTTCTTCAAATCCATATTATATATATATATATATATATTATATCGGACGAGCGTTACACACTGGAAGTCCAAATGAAAACAATATAGGGGCTGCCGTAATATTTTTTTTCTTTTTTTCACCAAAACTTTTTGACCAGGAAGGGGACCAGAAACATAAAATTAATTTTGCATGGCCTAATATACTATAGGTATATTATCATTAATACTTGATTCAGATGCATTCATGGAGGTGATCATGAGTTATTTTACATAAATATATAGTTACATTTCACGAGTGGAACGTACTCAAGTTTTCAGCAATTTTCCATATTTAACTGAATACAGGCGGGGCCAAAATACGTAAAGGGTGCATGGGTTCATTTGGTAGCCGGAGGCGGAAAAAGCAGCCATATACAGTTAGTAATGGCTGGATGTCAAAATAATGGCTGGATCTTGAATTATAATGGTCGGGTCTCAAATAATGGTCGGGTCTCAAATAATGGTCGGGTCTCAAATAATGCCTGGGTCTCAAATAATGCCTGGGTCTCAAATAATGGCTGGGTCTCAAATAATGGCTGGGTCTCAAATAATGGCTGGGTCTCAGATATGACCAGGTCTTAAAAAATGGCTCCGAGTCCTGAATCATGGCTGGGTCTTGAATAATGGCCAGGTTTCGAATAATGGCCGGGTCTTGATTAATGGCAGGGTCCCAAAAAAAGGCTGGGTCTTGAATAATGCATGGCTGCACAGATCCCAATTAATGGCTGGGTCTCAGATATGACCAGGTCTTAAAAAATGGCTCCGAGTCCTGAATCATGGCTGGGTCTTGAATAATGGCCGGGTCTTGAATAATGGCAGGGTCCCAAACAATGGCCAGGTCTTGATTAATGGCAGGGTCCCAAAAAAAGGCTGGGTCTTGAATAATGCATGGCTGCACAGATCCCAATTAATGGCTGGGTCTCAGATAAGGGCAAGGTATATCGAATAGTATAGCAAGTATCGAATAACGGCTGGGTCTTGAATTAATGCTGGATCAAAGTACACAAAAAAGGCTGTTATCAATCGATTGAGGATAACCACACAGTAAATTATCACCAATTATACACCAATTATACATTGTATTATTGCAACATTATGTACACAAATGGCTGCTATCAATCTATTGAGGATCACCACACAGTAAATTATCACCAATTATACACCCTCTAGGATTACTTCCCTTTTGTTTAGCCTTAGATAGTAACAGTTAAATTAAGATTAGAAGGAAATGAGCTATGATTGCATCGATGCTGCACCATACTACATCATAAATTTAAAATAAAATTGAGAAAAAAACATAATTTTATTCAAATACCTTACCTTTTTCCTGTCCAACGGAAATGGGCTGCGTTAAGTCAGACCTGTTCCTCACTTCACCAAGTGTTGTATTGGTGGCAGATGTATCTAATATACCTATGTAATCAATGAATTGAACATCGAAACACTATTTGTAAAATCACATATTAAAAAGAAACCATGCAGTTATTCACACACATCTGTAGGAGGTCATTGTACTTTCCAAGCCTTCAATAAATTTACTATGGTCTGGATGCAATTCCCTGATGCAGCCTTGGTTCTCTTCTCTTGCCAATTCCCGAAAATTAGGATTAGCAAGTGGAGCTAGAGTTAACCGTTCAGATGCTTGGAAGTGATCTGGAAAAACCTGTTGAATTTCATCGTCAACGGAGTTAACTACGTTTGCAAGGTCCATTGGTTCCCTAATCTTTCTAGTGAACAAGTACGACCATAAACCATAGCTATAGGTGCCGTAGCAAAAAGCTTTGCTGAAGGGCAAAGTGGAATGAACAACAGTAGTACGAAGAGTACAGGCTTTTAAGACTGAGCGAACGGTGGGCGTATTGCCAAAGAAATCACTTCTGCAAGTATCGAAAAACAAATATTTGCTTTTCTTCGGGCAAAGTTCATGAAGTCTCTCCTGAACTCTCACAATCGACAATACATTACCATCATTAGTGTATGCATACTCTTCCCCCTCGATGAGGCTTCCATGGCTAAGAACTACAACAGCAATGCGACTAATGCCATTAGATCCTTGGACAAATTTTTCCAAACCTATTTCAAATTCTTGTAAAGTAAAATCAACCAAGGTTGTGACGTGGAAAAATAAGTAACAATAAAATGCCTCAATGTAGTCTTTAAAGGCTTGATCTGTGTAAGGAAGGGGCTCTAACTCCGGTGTTCTTGGATGTATGTAGCTATTGATAGCGATCAGAACAGATCCAATTTCCTTGTCTTGCACCTGTACAGCCATGATCTCTATTCAGTTGAATCTACAAGCACAAGGATCGAGGACTTAAGTCTTCGGCTACTGTCTACAGTAGGTATGAGGTATGCAGAAAGACAACTATAAACATCAATTTGGAACAGTTTATACTATCATAGTGGAACTATACTATTAGATGCAATTGCTAATACAGCAAAAACCAGGCAGGAAGTCAGTGACCATGTGTATATCAATGAAGCTACACCATGCAGAGAGGTTGATGTGTGGTGGAAAGAATGGTTATAACTAACTAAATTAAATTTAATCTGATTCTGATCAAATCTTCAGGGGATCATTGTACTTCACACCGGTATATGTCTCATTAAATGATATTAATTGGAATTTCAGTAATATACATATTACTACAGTTACCGGCTGTAACTATAGTTTCATGGTCGACACTGTAAAAGACGAGTGTTATAGATGGATAAGGTAGACTTGGTAAAGATACATGCAGGCCACAATATTGAATAATTTCGTAAACCGGCATCACTTCACATAAACGTCGACCGTCCGACTACAAGTGGCAGAACTGTTGCAGCATACTCCGCCGTCAATGTATACCCGCCAAGGCACCACTGCAATGCCATACAGAAAGGAAAAGGAATGCGACCTTTCGACGACAGACACAAAACAGTCACGCTAACCAACAAGCAACCCTCTTGGTGTATTTATGACGTGGTCGAAGCCTTCGTAGAAGACGAATTACTCATTGACAGGTACAGACATAAACACTACACGCTGTGGATTTCGGTTTCTGTATATGCGTATACGTACCTCGATTTTCCTCTTGCTGAGACCTCTTCAAGTTTTGTCACAGACACAGGATACTACGTAACGTATCGAGTGTCGATGGTTATTATACACGAGTATTGCACAAGGGGAAATCCCTTTGATTGTCCCCCGGAACGCTATTAATAAACTCTTGATGCTATATTTAATACCGTAGCCAGAGTCTAACAGCCTACATGTGGTCTGCGGTTGGTAGGTGGTCGTAGTATCTATGGATATACGTAATATCCTACCCTTGTACATGTCCAAGTCTCGTTCCCAGACCCATTCAGGTCCGCCATTTTCACTAAATTAAATCGTGGCGCCGACGCTAGACAATAAGTGAGGCAGCGATTCTTCATGAACGACGAATTCGTTTCCTCCTGTGATCGTACAGAATTATCGAAGTCTCCTTCGCTGGATACACTTGCAAATGAAGCGGTTATACTCTACTCGTAGTTCTACCAGTCGTAGTTCTATTAGTTGTGTGTATGGCTCACTCAGCCTTCCTTGTACAGCCTTCAAGGTGTGTACAGTGCTCTATTTTCACGTGACTGTTGTGCAAGACCCCACTTGTTTTACATCACGTGAGCAACTCACAGGTGGGCTCCCTTGGTGGAAATCGACTGTAGTATATCAGGTATACCCGCACTCATTTCAGGACAGTGATGGGAATGGGATTGGAGATCTCAACGGAATTGCACAGCGCCTCAACTATCTACAGTACCTCGGTGTGGGAACAATATGGCTGAATCCCATTTATCCCTCACCACTGGTGGACATGGGTTATGATGTAGCAGACTACACTGACATCAACCCCTTGTATGGCACACTGGATGACTTCAAGCAACTGCTGGACAGTGTTCACGGTAAGGGAATGAAGCTGCTGATGGATTTTGTACCCAACCATACATCAGACCAACATCCATGGTTCGTAGAGAGCAGATCCAATTGCACCAACCCAAAGCGAGACTGGTACATCTGGGTCCCTCCCAAGGGATACACTACAGATGGGAGCCCCATCCCTCCCAACAACTGGCACAGCAGCTTTGTGGGTAGTATGTGGGAGTATGACGAAGCCACAAAGGAATACTACCTTCATCAGTATGCCAAACAGCAGCCTGATTTGAATTTCCGAAATCCTGAAGTAGTGAATGCGCTGGATGATGTTTTACATTTCTGGCTCAATCTAGGTGTTGATGGGTTTCGTGTGGATGCAGTCTCTCGGCTTTATGAAGACCCCCTGCTACGTGACGAAGAAGTACATCCCAATCAAACACAGATAAGGTATGGATCATTTCATCACAATTACACCAGGGACTATCCAGAAATACATACGGTTGTACGTCGATGGAGGAAGTTGCTAGATTCGTATGGTGAACGACTCATGATTGGAGAAATCTACAGTGATCCCACCACTGTTATGAGTTACTTTGGGAGTGAGGAAGAACCCGAATTTTCGTACCCTTTTAACTTCTTTCTCCTGAAAAATCCAAAGTGGACAGGAAACTCGGTTGCAAATGTAATTGCAAAATGGTTGGATAATCAACCTGCATTTGGTTGGCCCAACTGGGTATTGGGTAACCATGACAGCAGCCGGATTGCTACCAATGCGGACCCACAGAGGTCCCGCCTTCTAAATGTCCTCCTCCTCCTCCTTCCAGGCACACCCACAACATACTATGGAGAGGAACTGGGCATGGAGAATGTGGATGTGCCAAAACACCTCCGCCGTGATCCAAAAACTCATAATCCAAGGGATCAAGAGAGAACACCTATGATGTGGAACTGTTCAACTCACGCTGGTTTCACAACCCCCGAGACACAACCTTGGCTCCCCCTCCCCAGTCAAGAGGTAATAAACAAAGTCAATGTAGAGGCACAGAAGGCCAGGCCACAGTCTATGTTAAACTTGTTCCGTACATTGGTGGAGCTGCGAAGCCACCCGGAATTCCAATATGGAGCATACAAAGTGTTGAATGTCACAGAGTGCACATTAGTATTTCTCCGCTACCATGAAAATATAGGGCTAAATGTAAGAAGATGGAGCTCTATAGTTGCAATCAACTTTTGTGGTGAACCACAAACTGTGTCTGTCGGTGAAGAGAAGCTTCCAAGTAGTGATACTGTAACACTCATTCTGTCTTCATACATGGACCATAAGGAGGAGGTGGTATCAACCAAATCCATGCTACTACGACCATACGAAGCTGTCGTGATGCAAGAAGAGTCTGACAAATGTGCACTGTAATCAGTCTGAGAGTTGCTACTCATGAATGATATTACAATAAGTTGTATTGGTTCATATAATTTACATTATGCTATATATGTATATAAACAGTACATGGATAAAATTTGTGCATTAAATTTTACTCTTATCTAATTGAAATGCATACTGCAAGCATCTGATCATGATCCCATGCAGTACTATAATATAAGCATGCTGACACATAACGGAAGCATGTATATAGTATATAATATCTGCAGGCTGTAAATATATACTTTTCGATCACTTTTACGTGGACTAGTATCATTATGTGTGCATGCGTGCATACATACATTCTATCATTAGAAACACTGACAAGGCAATTTAATAAAATCATAAAATTTTGCCTAATACTAAATAATATATATAATTAAGATATATAGAACAGTACACATTGGAATGTAGGTGACGTTAACAATGAATCATATTATTCCATATAGTACATTTGCTAGAGATTTAGACTGCGGCCGTCCATTTTCTCTGAGCTATGTGTAGCGTAATTCTCTCTCAAACGTGCAACAAACAGGACCCTATCTAGCTAAAACCGCTGGCGTAGTCAACTCATGCCTCACTTTATTATTCGATCCACTGCATAACCAACTGGCCCAATCTGCCACATACATGCAAATGGTCTAAAGCATTCAATCTAATAATGGTAGGATGAGCACAAAGGGGCTTGCACCTGTCCAAGCATGCATAATAATGAACGTCACTCTACATCATCCACGTGACCAACTACATAATACAAACAAACTTAGATTAACGTACGCATATATAATGAACACACACCGATCTACATTGACACGACACATACTAGAATCTGAAAATAGAGTCACATTATAATATGTGCAAGTCCTAACAAACTTATAAGTAAATAAAATTAATTTATAATAAAATCTCTTCATTATAGAACATTACAGAATTTGGAAGCATGATTTCAAACTCTGTGGTGTGTGAGAGGTAGAACTATTCGTTGAAAACAGAATTATTAATAATAATTCCATGTTCTTGGCACTGTAGTGGGAGCTAGGAGATGTGGAGCATTTTAAAGCTTCAACCGTCACAATGGCACCTTCAGAAGCCACTGGTTCTGTATGCACAATATTATATCTGACAATCAACATATTATCTTATACTTTAGTCTACATGCATTAGTAATGTAAAAGATGCTATCCAAAACATTCCTCCATTTTCTTGCATATATATATATTGTAGATTGGAATTGGTCAAAATAAAATATCATGCCAAATATAGAGCAACATATACCGTATGCACTGTTGGTGGGATTTATTGTATCCCTATATAAGTTACATATACAGTAACTGTGCATGACACCATTACTATAATACTACATAAATCACTATAAATACATAAGGTAAAAGCATGCAGGTAATTTCGGGAAGCTGGTAATTCCAGGAATGTTCCTATTCTTCTCAGTCAGTAGACTGATCAGGGTAAAGGGGACTGGAATAGATGCGGAATATGGCAATAACCTTTCCCCTAATCTCCTTCAGCTATTAAGTTTGTGTACTGAAAGTTATAAGACATTTTTACCAGCTTCCCGAAATTACCTGCTTTTACCTTACACATGTCCAGGGCAATAATCAAATGGATAGAATCTCTCATGTACGATCCATTCAGTATAAGGCATTGCTCTGCTTTTGCTGCTTAACTTTCTCAACAAATTCCTCCGCATTCTGACAGTGTGGAAACATTACGAGCATTGATCTTGCACCCTCAGTATTAGTACACTCAAGTTTTCCAACTGATTTACGACATGAGCAATCGTGTGGAAGGAGATCATGTCTACGACCTGGTTTTAAGCGCAGGCACACAGTGGTAGGATGTTGCTCAACATCCTGAAACAGCGTTTCTTCACACAGGTTTGTTCTACAGAGATGGTTTCAATATCTTCCAAATCAATACGCACATTTGTATCTGCAGAAATACATAAATAACAGCCATGCTTTCTTCTATGGTGCACAGCAGTTTCAGTTAGCTGCAGAGTCCATGATTTTGCCACTCTTTTTCCACAGCACCAGGCAATCGGAACAGCAGCGAACCAGCATAATCCGCACACGCCATTTGTCGCAATGGCCATACACAAGTGCCACATAGCTAGCTACCAAGCAACACCTTGCAGTCCGGTCTCTCACTAAATGTTCTGCATGACAGGTTGCTTCCATAATGATTACCTCACCATGTTCTGTAATTGAAGGCTGCTGCCTTACCACATGTCCCATTTTAGAATACGCCATTTTCTCTTGCCTTTAAGTTGCTATCAACCGCAGAACTGCTGTGGCTTTGTATGCAATGCGTAACTGCATGCTTTAATATATTATACTGTGTATATTTTGTATTGCGTTAATATCTAATATCAATGTATTGCTATCAGCACATTCTATCACAGGACAATATCTATGCCTACATATAAAATTACTGTGTTATATTGCACATGCAGTACAGATGTAATAGTTGCAATATAATACGTGTATGTATTACTATATCTCTACTATGTAGTTCAGTAGTACAATTATTATTACTATTATATTATATTTGTGTGGATTATCATTGTTACAGTATAATATTATTATTATAATCTTTTTAAGTTCTGTGAGTTGTCTTGACCTAATATGGACATGCATATATCACTGACTCAACCAATCAGATACTTAGATAGACCAGGCACCATCTGTGGGGTATTTCTGTAACCACGCCCTGTCTAGGTTATGGTTTGCAGGTCTATGAATATAATCATACAGTATAAAATATGACATTGTGCAGCTACTGCACAGGACCCCTACAATCCAACACACCGTGGGCACCAATGTCAGATTTCAGAGGTTGTTGGATTGTCAAGTACAGTAGAACCTCGCTAGTAAGAACACTGTTAATGAGTAATACTTGGTTAGGAAGTACAAGGATATGATACCCCAGCTTATAACCCATAATACTAATCTATATATTTAGCAAGTACTACTGATAGTGAGTAGCAATTCGGACAGTCCCCAGGTATACTCACTAAACAGGGTTAACTGTAGCTCTAAGTGTGGTGTATTATGATGATTGCATTTGTCCGTAAGAAGATGGTCGGGTTAGAGAGAATGTTGCATTATTGAAGTGTTGGGTTACAGAGATTCCACTCAGTGCACAGTGAAACCTCTGTAATCCGACATTCTCACCATAATAAATAGTGTAAGAGGCCCTCCATAATCCAATAACCTCATAATCGGACAGTATTCTCAGTCCCATTGAGTGTCAGATTAGAGAAGTTCCACTGTAGTCTGGAGGACGATAAAACAAAATGGCCACCCATACAGGTATAGGGCTGAGGCTATTATGCTTATTCTTTTACCTATTACATGCTATTCCATTGTGCTCAAGACTTTATCCTATTATATATGCCGTTAATTACTCCAGTTATTCCCCGATGCATTAATTCTCACTGAATATTCTATTGCAACACAGCTTCAAGTTAACTTGTGAAAACTTGTGATTAAATCGCGAAGTTGCGAAACACCAGTATTATATTAATTTAATGCATATGGAATTATATCATAATGTTAGTGTTTCAAACTCAATGGTAAAACTGTATAATGCATGGAACCACTGTGTTGGAGCTAAGGTCAAGGGATCGTCTGATTCAACCGTAACTCCCATACTCTATCAATTCAAGTTATTCCAAAATTATCCTCCCTTAATTTAGAAACCTACTATTCTGGAAACTATATGCCGGCATATTAGCCTCAGCCCTATTTAGGGCTGAGCATATTTACCTGGACTAAAATGTCATTTTGCATGGTAATCTGGCATAACCAACCCTTTCTGTCATATTAGAGGCGCCTTCCCGATGACTTCAGTCACAGCGATCATGTCAGATTAAATTTTGGTACATCTTATTAAAGCTCCAGAAATTAACCACCTATATAGTTTGTACGTTACTTAAATTTTAAGGAGCCGAGGAACACAGTATAATACAGACTCTGTTGTGCCTAGTGAATCCAAAACACTAGGTCACAGTACATGCATAGTAAGGACAATATTCAGCTCTGTCACACAAAATTTATCAAAAT
>CAUJGJ010000242.1:862500-892500 GCA_963170055.1 Halisarca cf. caerulea | reverse complement strand
GTTTCCAACTGTCCACCTCCTCCAGTTGGATCTGGATGGCTTTCTGGTGTGATGGAGATTCCAGCCATTTTCACTCGGTCTAATACAAAATCAAAATACATGCATGCCAAGAAGAAAGTAACCTACCGTACGTCAGGAAATTTTCGCGGTACAAAAATTTCGCGGCTCGCCTTATTTTTGGGGGTCATAAATTTTCGTGGATAAATAAATTCGCGGGCTCTTCCTACAGATAATGCAACAAAAGGTCTTTTCTTGTTTTCTAAGCGTTTGCCTCTCCCAATGAACGAAATTGTGTCTTTGTTCGTTTATCCTATAGGTTTAGTTAGTATTTCAATCTGTTAAGAGTGAACTAGTGAGATCTAGTAGGTACAATGTAGTCCTCTTAGCGGTTATTTGTCGACGTTGCGGAAGCTTGAAGACTATTGGTGAAGATACAAACGGTGCTACGTTCCTAAAGCTTAAAAAGTGAACGCAAGGAAAGGTAAGCGAATAATCTAAGCAATGTACATTGTATGCGATCGATTTTTGCATGCAAACAATTTCTATAAGCCAAAGCGGTACATGATCCCGTCAGCAGCCATTTTTTCATTAATGTTCGCGGATGAATAATTTCGCGGATCCTTTCGAACCACGAAAACCACGACATTTATTAGCCACGAAAATTTCCTGACGTACGGTATTATGTAGTATGGTAGTACTCTATATGTATAGTGATGATGCAAGAACATATTGACGGAACAGGGATATTTGCACATAATATATGTAATGACACTAAAAAGTCACTTTAGAAAAATTAAAAATAGTGATGCCTTGCTTATCCACACCTCAGAATCCAGTTTCGTCACCTTCCGCAGTAGATTATATTCGAACAAATATGCAATAATCTTTCTATACACTATACTACTTCTCCCTTATTTATCCAGTTCCCTCACTTCATCTGCAATTTTATCCAGAGCAGGGGGGAGGGGAAGATAAGTGATCGAGGTCTAGCTGGCTGTACTTCTAAAAATCGGAATTACATGCAATCACAATTTAAAGTCCAACAGGCATGTTGTCTGTCTCTAGCTCAAAACAGTTACACCGCATGCAAAATAACTAATGTAAAGTCTTAAATGGCAGTGTTATGGTGCAAAATGGTCACATAAAGCCACTTCAACAAAATGGCTTACCTAGCCACTTCCCGTAAACCAACTGTATGTATGTAACTTTCATTTGATACATGCAATGGAACTCAGAGAGCATAATACTGAAAATTCATCGACTTTCAAGTTTTTCAGGTAATTAAAAAAGCACTTGGCCACAATATCACAGGTTACAATTTGAAAGCATTTCACATTAAAAAGCAGCACCATGATTCAAAGTTTCCCCACATGCATGTACGTGTTATTGCAAAGAGAGTGATGTTGCATCAAGTGACTTTGCACGGACTCTATGGTGTTTATTTACATATTTGTTAATATTATCTGAGATTTAGTCTGGAAATTACGATCAGGATGTATTATAGACAGTATGCACAGTCCTTCGACATATATACATTACCTCTTTGTATAGTATATTGCACACATCAGTATAAACAGTGCATATATAACATTCGTCCGGTATTTATATATACAGTCACGCCTGGGTTAATCGGACTTGGGTTATCCAGAAACCTGATTTATCCGACCATCGATTCAGCAACACTGACTATTTCTATGTACACAAATCTGCCTCAATTATCCAGCAACCTGTGTTATATCCGACAAGCATTCAGGCTACAAACTGTGTCGGATAACCGAGGCATGACTGTACCTGTTCATACACACATACGCATGCATGCATCAGCATAACACTGTGTGCAGGATTCTTTTGCATTGCCAGATCTAGACAGCATGCATGTGTACGCTAGTCTCATGAACTAGAGCCCTTCCCGCCATCCGTTTTATAAATAGATATTCATAAAATGGAGGATAGGAATAAAGGCATCTGGTTCACAAGACTATGTACATGCATGTGCAATAGCATACTATATACATAGGGTAAAGGGGATATTTTGGAACGGCGGGGTAATTCTGAACGGCCGATCAAAAACAGTACCACACTACTCACAGGCCTTATTTCTGGTAAGTATTGCCTATGGGAGTTGGGAATTCAGCAGTGGGGCTAGACAGCTTAGCAGTAACAAAAGTAAAGACCCTGTTCCAGTATCCCGTTGTACCCTGCTTGACCCATAGACCCTATACAACAACCATAGATACACAACAACTATGCTTTACCGCACTCAATTTTAGTCCTGCGTATAGTCAGACCCATGCTCGCCGTGACAGTCCCCGAAAAAGGCTGAGCGAGATTGGATCTGAGCTACGCCAGACTAACTCAGTTATAGATTTGACTGAAAACTAAAAATACTAGGATCGATACGTTCACATAATTGATAGATTCTCTACTGCGACTTGCCGCAAATGCTCTATACATTAATGACAAGAATAATTACAGACTAGGACGATTATACCATCTTCCGCACGAGCGTCGATCGAGGGCACACGTCAAGCAGTAGACTTTAGTGCTATCAGATTCGCAAATCTTTTGCAGATGTCGCTCCCTCCCCTCCGTACACACGATGAACTATGATTGAAATGCGCCAAAGAACCTGTTCCTTACTTGGAAAGCTATAGTTATCCTGTATTCCAATCAACGTTCCACCATAGATACTCTAACCAATGGATTGGCAACTCCACGCCTACGCATGATACTAGGGTTGTTACGGTCTAGATAGGGTTTCACGTCATGAATACAATTATTTTGGCGCATGAATATTATTCAACCGTACAAAGTCCAGTTGCTATTGCTATTTCAGATGTCAGAAACTCGACATGGAAACAGAAACCTCGTTTGTCTATGCTGTCAGTCGGTGTGGGCAAAATGGCGGATTCCAACGATACCAAACACATGGTGTTCCGACGTACGAAGGAAGAGCTAGGTGTCGCACAGTAGACAACAGTCTAAAGTAACATTTAGTGGTAATGGAGGCTTACTGAAAAGCAGAACCCTAGGAAAGATAGTTCAGTAGGTGCTTCGAAGGTTCCTCTTTCATATTTGTACGGCTTTTTTAGCGAGGCAAGCGACCGTATTTGTGTACGTCGTTACAATGTGTATTTTTATATCGGTTTTGTGATCTTTCTAACAATAACTCCTTACTAATATTGTCTGCGCTTATTATTCGTCTTATACCAGATTCCTGAATATCTAAGGATTAAGAATGTCGATTGTCAGTGACTTTAACGATTTCATGTGTCCCTAAAAACTGTATTCCTTAGTGCCTCCTGAAGTACCAAAACGGTTCTCGACCGTAACAAGCCTGGTAACAGGATATGATGACATCATCAACACTTTGTATACAACATATAGCGTATAAATAGTACTTAATTTATACAGAATAGAGAAGTTGCCAATCCATTGGTTAGAGTATCTATGGTTCCACAGTCACGTCTGCAAATTTCGTCCTGGGTGTATATAGCCAATATGTAGAACGAATATTAACGTGCTGTAACGCATATACGTACACGTATAATAATATTATAATATTATACGTATTGAATGTGGTTAATGACGTCATTGGGAGCACATTTTTATCTAGTATAATACAACAGCAATAATCATAACAGTATAACTACAATAGATAATAGAATATAAGACAGCATGCATGACAAATTATAACTGTATGTTTAGTGCAGCCATTGTACAACGACTTTTATAAAACAGTAAATCTAAAAGAACAGATAAAATGAAATGATCAATGGTCAAGGCTCCTTCTCAAGCTGCTGTTAACATGTCACTATTAACATGTCATCGCGATCGACTATTAATTTTATATTACGGACAACAAATCAACAAAAACCCTTGAAGGAAGCCTGCAGGTTCCTGCATAATATGCACTCTTCTATGTAGCACCTGACCAATATATAGTCTCGTGAACCAGACGTACCCCAACCTGCCCTCCATTTTATGTTTATACACTATACGTACATCTTTTTAAAATGGAGAGCGGGTATAGCTGTAGCTATACAGTGGAACCTCTGTAATCTGACACCTCTATAATCCAACATTCTCTCTAATCCGACCATGTTATGAGGTACAGTCACCATGTTTGACTGTACTAAGAAGCACTGGATAATCCGACAACCTCTGTAATCTGACATCTAATTTCAGTCCCGTGGAGTGTCGGATTATGGAGGTTTCACTGTATTATATATATAGGGGTCTGGTTCAAGACTGCCTGACTATGGTAACCCCCTGTATTTATGTATATGGAGGTGTATATGCATGTTCCTATTTTGGAGGCTGGCGTCAATGATATCCAAGAAGCGGGCATCCATCTACTCTTCAACTCTGGGATGGATTAGAACACACCTCGAGCAGCTTCTTATATACTACTGAGATCTGCAGTTCGCTGCATCCGAGGATCGAGCCCGATCAAGCAGCACACATGTCGTGAGTGGATTGACCTGGTGATTGTCAAGCTAGGCCCGCATCCCACAATTAAAATTAACTAATTAATAACTTACTATGCCTACATGAAATTATTCTCTGACAATTGTCTTGTATTATGTACTATTTTAATAATAATGTTGACCTTTGTTAAGAAAAAAAATCCTATTTTGGAGGGCATTAACGTGGATGTACACATGCATAAATACAAGGGACTTCAAATAAGACAGGGCGCATTAATTACATGCATGCATTTTAGAGGTGTCCTTTTTTTTGCACATTTCTTCGTACAACCAGTGTGTGTGTGTGTGTGTGCGTATGTGTGTGTGTGTGTGTGTGTGTGTGTGTGTGTGTGTGCATGTGTGTGTACAGATGTGTGTGCATGCATGTGCATGTGTGTGTGTATGTGCATGTGAGTGCACGTGTGTGTGTGAGCGCACGCGCACAAGCTAGTGTGCTCACACATGCAATTATGTACATACGTACACACGTGCACTCACTCATCATCTGTAGAGCATCTTATAGACAACTAAATATACGTACATTACAATGAACTGGACAGATTTACTTATAATCATTTTAATCTTCATGCAATTTTGTAAACATCAGAACTACAATAGAAGTAAAAATACAAAATTTCTGTTTAATTGCCATTATTATAATTGAAGAAAAACTTGAATTAAACAGATATATTATAATTAAAAATAAATCAAGGACTACCACAATAATGATGATGGACACAGATCATACACTAACAGTGTGTACAGCCAGCAAAAATAAAACACAAGTTGAAACGCAACATACGTACAAATACAATGCTGCAGCGTTCACTCATGCACCAGCTTACATAAGCCTGCGATAGGCTAGCATGATACGTAATTATATTAGTACATCGTGTGGATGATGGTACAATGGTGTGACAAGAGTGAGGGTGACAACTGGGAACGTGCATGAGTGTTACAGTTGTAATGACTATATAACAGTTGTGATGGTGAGCAAGTTAGCTGTGATGAGTGACAGTTGTGATGGTAAACGTGACAGTTGTGATGGTGAACATAACAACTGCGATGATGAGCGTAACAGCTGTGATGGTGAGCGTGATAGTTGTGATGGTGAGTGTGACAGTTGTGATGGTGAGTGTGACAGTTGTGATGGTGTAAGGTGTGACAATGAATGTGACAGTTGTGATGGCATAACAGTTACATTGGTCAGTACATCTGATTCTGGTGTACTGTACGTATGTACATACATACACTACATAGGTACAACATATGAATGTACAAAAGAGTGACGAATGTGACAAGTGTGACATGTGTGATTGTGATACAGAGGGTGTGACGGTGAGCACAAGGACTGCGCTGGTGAGAGGAATATGTACACAGGATGAATGTGATCATAAATACAAGTGATGGTGGGTGCAGTGGGTGTGGTGGGTGTACAGATGAACACACATACATAATATATTGTGTACACATTTATGTATGTATGTACGTTTCTAACAGCAGCTATACACACATGAGCACATGCATACGCACACACACACACACACACACACACACGCACACACACAGACACACACACACACACACACACACACACACACACACACACTACAGCTTAGGATGGTAGCAGCTTGGTTAGTCCCCAAAGTACAGCTGAAGTTATACCTGTGACAGCCTTCGCAACAAGTTGACCTTGTGTGATATTTTGTGTGAATTCAGCCTGTTGTGGAGAGACAAGGAGAGTGATAAATGAGAGGAACTCTGTGTGTGTGTGTGTGTGTGTGTGTGTGTGTGTGTGTGTGTGTGTGTGTGTGTGTGTGTGTGTGTGATTGAGTACATAAAAGATGTAGTCAGCGATGATTCAAATGATGCATTGTGGCCAAATACAGAACAACTGAACACAGAGCCTCTTCCAAAGTCAACTTCATTGCCCTCACAAGCACACACACACACAGTACACACAGCACACACACACACACACACACACACACACACACACACACACACACACACACACACACACACACACACTGACACACACATCGACTGACATGAAACTGAAGTTAAATGGCTGCATGGCTGCAAAATTGCCTGATGGGCTGTACTAGCAGCGTACAGGAAAGATGGCTCACTCAATTCAAAGGTATCACAACTACGTAATTACAAACTGTAAACAATATATGTACATGATTATTATGAAACTTTATATACGAAACATGTGAAATACGTACAGTATACATAAAACATGTGTACATACATGTGTGATAATACACTATATTATATGTACATAAAAAGCATGTGAAAATATGTGAGGACGAGAACATACACAGTCTACATACGCATATACATATGTATGTATGTACATATATATGTACACCATACTATGTAGATAAGGGTATTTGTGTTTTATACTGGCTGGGAACCCAGCCAAAAGGTGATTTCAAAGCGCACCAACTAAACTGCCCTCCCAGACCACACAAATCATTACTGAGGCTTCAGCTATTAGGAATGAACACAGCAACCCACAGGAATGCTGTGGTCACGTCCTTAAAAGGTCAGAGGCTGGCTTTCATCACAAAGTGGAACTTCCAGTTCAGAACTAATTTCTAATGCATTTTCTATACCTCACACACATGCTGCCTACCCTCTCGGGTCCCATTCCCATTTCAAAAATTCATTTTTATAAAATATCAAAGGACACTGTATAACCCCTAAGGCAAAATTTATACACCTTACAGCTTCCGGTAAACACTAGATTCGGCCAGGGTTCTCAGAGGTCACATCCAATATTTCCACAGTCAAATCCAGTCAATTACTGGTACAAACCTAATTATAGGGGTCAAGCCTAGTTTTCACCAGCTGGATTACTTCTAGCGAGAACCAGTAAATACTGGTACAAGCTGGAATCTGAGCGTGAAGTCTGCATGGTTCCCACTGGCTCAAGGTATAGTAAATGTGTTTGTAGTGAGCAGTTGTGAGATAAAATGACAACACAGTCTCATGGACACACACGCACACACACACACACACACACACACACACACACACACACACACACACACATACACACACACACACACACATAAACACACACACACACACACACACACACACACACACACACACACACACACACACACACACATACACACACACACACACATAAACACACACACACACACACACACACACACACACACACACACACGTACATTAGAAAGCAAACACCTATGTAAGACTTAGTATGTACGTACGTAAATCATTTACAGCTTTCTCTCTCCTTATTACCATTCACAAGGGTGCCATTTACCATTCTAATCATGGGTAAATAATTAATTTTAACATACTGTAGTAAAAAAATCATAAAGGTCATATTTCAACTGCTGGACTTTGCCCACCGTCTAAGTTTGAAAATTACCTCAGCAAGAGAACATATGCTGCGATGTAAAATTAATACTTAACGTGTTTCGAACATGTGTTCTTTGGCCGACTCCCTCTACAAGTAACAGTGCTCAAAATGCTACAAAAAATTCCCAGTATCTTCCGAACACATGTTAACATATGAAGTCAAGTGACTGCCTACCGGTGGGCTGCCAGGCAAACGGAAATCGAACATAGCGACAAGAGACAACAAGCTGCACACTTACATACCTACAGCAGCAGTTTAGGATGCCAAGATACCATAAAGCTAGTGCAGGAGTATACCAACCACCCACGAGATATGCATGTACGTAGTTTGAATTTTTAACATGCCAACGGGGTCAGCTACACCTGTCTCGAAGACCATCTCCACAACCAAATACCTGCATAAAATAGTTTGCATTTTAGGCATACGTACTACTGGGCTGGTTCAACCTGTGCCAAAGGCAACAGCTGCGTACACATACGTACATATATGTACATATGTATGTATGTATGCACACTAGCTCCTTGGGTAGTACACGTTTAGACAGACACCACTGTGGTACACGACAGTGTACTACATATTTAAGGAGAAAGAAGATAGTCACTGAAGAGGCAAAGCATCATTGGTTGTATTGACAAAGTATAGCCACACACACACACACACACACACACACACACACACACACACACACACACACACACACACACACACAATTACACCATAACACAATCACATACACACACCATCACACACACACACACACACACACACACACACACACACACACACACACACACACACACACACACCATCACACAATCACACACACACACACACACACACACACACACACACACATTCACGACTCATGCTATTATAGAACACACACATGTGGGACCTCTTCAAAGGCTTCAAGTGTGCACACATCACAGCTGATTCCTAAGAAGGATCAGCTGTACAAACAGAGACAGTATACAGCAATGCAACAGCTGTGTACACACACACACACACACACACACACACACACACACACACACACACACACAGTGTATACAGATCACTAACATGTCCCTACACAATTACATGCTTCAAGATCTTTGGACTTATCACACACAGAGTGGAAAGGTCCCTTTCATCAGTCAAAGTACAAATGTAGGTACAGCACACAACAGACTGACGCAGACAATACAACAATGTGTGTGTGTGTGTGTGTGTGTGTGTGTGTGTGTGTGTGTGTGTGTGTGTGTGTGTGCGTGTGCGTGTCTGTCTGTCTGTCTTTCCCTGTACAAATATAATAATATTGTGTCCACTTCTTGGAAACGTAGGTACATACATATGTGCATACATACGTACATACGTATGTATGTACATAAGTACGCACATACGTATGTACGTACGTATGCACATGTACAGAACATCACTTGGAAATGGCTCAAGGAAAGCACTAACCGACGTGGTACAGTCAGATAGCCTGGAAGATAGCTTGGCTTGCAGCTACCACAGCACAAGTGGAGAAGTGCACAGAACTAGATATGCTGGAATGCTCACACGGAAAGTCACAAAGTCATACGATCACGGCTCCTTCATATGCCTGGTACATACAAGCATGTAAGCATGCACACTTGTACATGGATACACACACACATTCACACACCTACATACACACAAATGAACATCCTGTACATACATACGTATGTACATACATTCACACACCTACAAACATACGTCCATACACACAAATGAACATGTTGAATGTACTTGCACAATATGTACTTAAATCTTAACCAATAGTCCTACATCTATAGGCTGACACACCCACACCCACACCCACACACACTCTGAAAGCAAAAAATCTAGTTACTTCAGTGTCAGGATTAAAGAGAATAAGTGATTTCCATGATGAAATCAATCTGTTCCAATTGATCACTTCACACTAATGGAATAAAGAAATTCACATCCCAATAAAGGCTGTACATGTATACGTACGTATATACATACATACCGTACATACGTACATACATACGTACACATACTAACGTACATAATATACAGCTTTCTACCACAGGTAGTATGTACACATGTACAGTACATCCTCTGCTGTGCTTGTGCACAAACCCAAGTGCTTAAATCTTGCCCCCCCCCCCCCCCCACACACACACACATGCCCACACCCACGGGAACAGTTGACATGTTCTTACACATTTGGATATATACGTACATGGTTTCAACTGTTTCTTTTGAGAATACCTTTTGTCTCCCTCAGTCAATTTTGGACGATGGCCTGCACACACACACACATGCACGCACACACACACACACACACACACACACACACACACACACACACACACACACAAACACACACACAAACACACACACAAACACACACACACACACAAACGCGCGCGCACACACACACACACACACACACACACACACACACACACACACACACACACACACACACACACACAAGGCGTATGTACATACATACATGCATATACACGCACATCGCATGCAGACGTACAGCTGAGTCACGTTCACAAGACACATATGACACGTATCATGCATAGTGCAAAAATACCTGTATAAATGTACTGAGTAGATAAGAAGGTGTGCGCAGATGCCAAATCTAAAATGACTACACACATTACTAGCAATGGGTACACTATGGTAACAAGATAAAAGTGGCAATAGTGCCAAGCACCCACCCCACCACACAGAAGGTGCAAAATATTGTGAGAGCATTGACAAATGTACATCAGTACACGCATGTACGTACGTATATACATATGTAAATATAAACATACTATGCATATGTACGTACGTATATATGTACATACGTACATATGTATGCACATACGTACATATATACGTACATATGTATGTACACACAAAAGCATACGTATGCAATGTAAACTGTTAGACACACATTTACGTACATACATATTGCTGCAGCATACAGGAACATATGCACACACACTTGAAGACTTCATGCACGTGCTAATGTACATCTGATAGTACATGTGCATGTACATAATACACATACCAAAGGTTAGGAATTTGTCATAATATGAGTAGGTGTTGGTGTGTCAGCATGGCTGGCACCTCTCTGGGCACCCCTGGACACAGCAGACCAAGTAGAGGGTCACACGTATGTACATACATACGTACGTAGATGAAAGGGAGCAACCTACACAGGTGGAAACACGTCCCTTCTTGCTGGAATGCAGCACCGTTTGCAGGAACATTTTAACATGTCAACACCTCAACAAGTGTGCATGGGTCTATATGTATGTACGTACAGTGAGACCTCACTTATCCACACCTCAGATATCTCTTCTTCTGCAGATTTTATTGGAATAAATCTGCAGCAATCCTTCTGTACACTACACTACTGCTCCCTCATTTACACATCTACGTAGTTCCCTCACTTTATCCCAAATTTATCTAGTTCCCCCCTCACTTTTATCCCCAATTTTATCCACAACAAATGTGTGCAGATAAGGGAGGTGTGACGTACGTACATCCGTACAATGGTAAACAAATACGTATGTACGTACCATAGGCGTAGGAATGACTTGTACTTGGGGGGGGGGGGGGGGGCTCATTCAATATCATGTGCTATTCATGTGCGGTATAATACCTTGTTTAATATATGATCAGACAAACATTGACTAGAATAATAAATATTGGGGGGGCTATAGCCCCTCCAGCCGCCATGGTTCCTACACCTATGCGTACGTATGTAAAATCAGCTGAGGAAAATTCCGGCATATTATCCAAATTGGCTGAAGTGACATCTTGGCCATTGGACACTTTACATACAAAAAGGGAGGCAGTACTGCAGCATATACCGGTAGTAAGACATTATGCATATTGAACAGTGCCACATTAACTACCTATACCTTTCTCCCACTTTACACACAAAAATGGAGGAAGTGGACAGGTGGTGGGTTTAATGATGGCTAGTAGCAGAGCTTGAACCTCCTAGGACAAACGCACTGAAAGGAAATCAAGGTGTTAAAGGTAAATTTGCTTGCTGACCTCACAACAGATGTTGTTTGATCAGTAAGAGATCCAGGATGGTGAGCTCAAGAAACTGACACAGCAGCACATCATTGAGGAAGGCACACACAAAGCACATACGTACATAGATCCCATGTAGGCCAAACTGCATTGACTGTATGTATGCACACATGTATTCAGACTAGGTGTATTCTGATGTTTGTAGTTGCTGTGTACATACATACATACATACATAGGGCGACTGAGGGACTGTACTGCATCTATACATACGTACCTGGAGTATTGTATGCACAGACATTAGTACGTACGTACGTGAATATAATACACCATATATTCACAATACATGTGTGAACACAAAAACCTGTCAGCTTTATGCAAGCATGTATGCAAGCAATGGTACTAGGTCGTGTTGTAGTTTGCATGATACGTACGTACATCATCAGGAAACTGAAGACTTCTCCATCTCTCTGTACATTAGTACACACACAGACACTGAACACACACACACACACACACACACACACACACACACACACACACACACACCACACACACACACACACACACACACACACACACACACACACACCACACACACACACATGTACACACACACACACACACACACACTGCATGTACGTATGCAGTACATACGTACAGTGAACCTCCCTATTCCGGGCACCTTAGGACCAGACAGGACTGTCCTGTTATTGAGGTGTCTTTACATCAGGGGTAAAAGATGATCTACGTATGTTAAAGTATGGTGAAGAATTTGGTTCTGGTCACGTTCCGCAATAGAGGGGTGTCTGCAATTCAGGGGTCTGGATTAGAGGGGTTCATTGTATGTATGTATGTACATACACAAACACACAGTAATAAAATCTAAGATATGTACATACTCTGTGGGAGACTGGGAGTGGTGGGTAACGCAATCCTGCCAGACTACACACACCAATAGCAATCACAAAGGCGGAAAGAGGCTTCCTCACAATCTTACCATCTCAATCATATACGTATCAATACAAACACAACTGATATCCCGTCTGAGAGTGCGCCAAACTTATTCAGTTAAACAAAACCATAGTGAGTATATATATACGTAGATGTGTTATGTACATATGTACATTTAAAAATGTTGATTACATTCCACTGATATACGTAGCAATACACTTGCCAAGCACACACACACACACACACACACACACACACACACACACACACACACACGTACCCAGCCGCCCCTTTCCAATATCCAGGGGAGAAGTTTATCATGAAGGAAAGTATCTGCTTCATCGACAACCTCCACCGACTGTTCTTCCATATTAAGATTGGCGCAGTGAACCGCTACGTGTCCAGTAAAGGTTATCATAGTAACAATTTGGTTCCAAGATGTCTCTTCTACAAACAACAAGTCAATAGCCTTTCGAAACCGTGTTCTGGCATTATGTTGGCTGATACACAGTCTCTCGCACATACTTTCCAACTCTTCAGATCGCTCGCTGTTTAATTTCTCCGCCATTTGCCTTAACAACTCGCCTAAATCACGCATATCGTCAGCCTTTTCTAACAGCTTCTCGGTCTCTTCGTCTAATCTATCAGCAAGATCAACATGACCGTCTTCTCTCAACAGGGTCGTCACAAAACCTCTTAAAACCCGTCGAATCTTGGCCTCTACCTGAAGTGTTGATTGTGGGGGTAAATTTCTCGAGTTAGTTAACTCTTCTCCTTGAGCGCCTACGTCCATATCGGTCTTTGGTCGTATCTGTACGGATAGCATTTGAACAGGCCAAGAAAGAACTCTCCTTTACCGTAGACACAAGCCACTTAAATTATAACAACACAGTTTCCGGTCGGTCATCACGTGACCGACCGGACCACCAGCCACCAAAGTGTCCCGGCTACAGAGGGGTTACAATTTTCCAGGGTTGGCCCAATATGTCATTTATATATATGTGTATGAGAATTTGGGACCATCTATGCCATTACCTAGTGTCCAGTTTATACAAGTGTCTTGAATGTCCTGAATAGTATTACCATAATATAGCCTTCCGCAGTTCACTGTAGAACTATGTTTACATCCCGAGCCCGCATTGCATGCAAGGATAAGCTAATTTTCGAAAGGAAGGCTTGGATAAGTTTACCCAGATTCCACTTTTCACATTTCTTTTACGGTGTAAGAAAGCATTCTGCTTGTGGTGTACTCAGTACTGCCGAGCTGATCCTTTCCCGCTATTCGCTTATGTGAACACATGCCCCTCATATATACTGAGCATACAGACGCGAACATTTACTTAATGTAATTTACCTCTGTGGTACTGGACTGTGTTATGGTGGAAAGGTCGCAGCACATTGACAATTTTAGTGCTAGGTTTTGTCTTAGATGTTGGGCTACAATGCTGGCCCTGACTGCATCAAACTAGTCATAGATATAACATACCACAATTCAAAATTCAACTCTTCTACTATAATTCTGCATTTTTATATTTCTCTATATACAATTCACTCATGAGTTTGGCATTCCATGCACGTTTGATATATGTTTATAGAAGCAACTTTTACGTTTAAAGTCAACTTCTTATCATATTAAACAAACTTTACATATTTTCTGCTTTTGTAGTCTTTCATCATCCCACCTGTGCAATAATTCAAAATTTAACTCGTCTAATATTCTGCAAGTTTATATTTTCTCTTATATTATTGAATTTTCATTGCATAGCACTTAAGTCAACTGCTTATCGCATTAAGGAAACTTTACATATTTTTCTGTTATTGTAGTCTTTTATCTTCTCACCCCTCTTTTTGCACTTGCCCTACATATCTTTTTACTGGGTGCATTGAGTAGTATCCTCTTGGCTCGGTAACGCTTCTGTATCCATAAACCATAACCGATACAGTAACCATAGTAAACAAACACAGCCTATCTTCTGTGTTGCTGCATGGTAAAGCAGTGCTGATGCCCACAACAACTCTGGACTATGCTGAAATTTTATCAAGCATTTTAGTACTACCTACAGTAGAACCTCGTTAAGAAGACCACTCTTGAGATAATTTTCTGCTTAATAACACAAACTAGTTTTCAGTCCTGTTTGGTTTGCTGTAGTACTGTACATGTATTACCATATCCTGATAAGAAGAACTTATTGAGAACTTGTTTTGTGGGTCTCCTAAAGTTCGTCTTAATAAGGATTGATTGTATTTTTTATTCTGAGACTTGGACCGGCTTGACCACTATTTCATGCTGTAGAGGACTTTTAATGCTAAAATAATGAGTCTCAATGTCTGCCTGTTTTATTTTGTATACTTAATGTAGCATGTGTATCCTTGTCCTCTCTTCTTTGAAGCACTTGATATCATCTTCAACTAAAATGTAGATATAATAGATACGTAGATCATAGGTGTTGGGTCGAATATCTATTCGACCCAACACCCTCCATCTCCCACGTCAGGTCCTCTCCTATATGCTCCATTACATAAATACCTACCCTTTGAGGTACTTAGATACTAAGCAATTGCAAGATCTTCGGGCTCTACCTGGCCCTGGCCATAGATAGTCCATACTCCAACCATAGTATAGAGTGTCTATACTACAACCGTGAGAGGACCTCACATCATAGATAATACAAACGTACGTTTGTATTATCTATGCTCACATCACGCGCAATTCACATGACGCAGGGAGAAATCGTGACGTCATCATTGTTCTTCGAAAGATGGCCGAGAAACAGGCGAGGATACGAGGACAATTAGCGGTGAAAGGTAAAGCTGGATCCTTTGAACACAATGAGAATGTTACAACCAAAGAAGAAGGAGAAACTCGAGGTCTCCTTTTAGGATTTATTGGAGAAATGATTCATAGAGACGCTAACATGTCAGTTAAACAAGCCGAAGTAATGACTGAAGCTATGACTAGGGCGAGTACCCTCACCAGCCCTTCAACTGACATGGGGGAAGAATACGACGAAGTGGTTGTCAAAATAGGTCGAGATTTGGCGGGGATTGCGCGAGACATGAGTCGTAGAGGCGAAGAGGAGGTGGACGCGGTCGTGTCGGACTTGTTGGGCACTCCATCGCTTGCCTACAAGATGTTCGTTCGCGTGGCCGCCCGTATCGTGGAATGGAATGAGACAGGCATTGGTGAGTTCGTGAGAACACACAGAAGGGAATGGTAGGGTAATATTATTGTTTTACTGGGATTCCAATTTCAAGCTTTTTTTCATCCTAGTTGTAGTAGTGATGTGTTTGTGGGTAAAGCAGGAGTCGCGATAGTGTATTAAACGGTTGTAGGCGGAAAAGTGAAGTGTTTATCATTACCAAATCACTTGGCACATGAACATGAGCTGAACGTGTACCAATGTTCCTGTGAAGTGCATTGTACCGAAGTAATAATTTTATATTTTCCTACTTCACACACACACACACACACACACACATACACTAGATCTGTAAGACACACGCACACACACGCGCGCGCACAAATAATGTGAGTAAAATTGGTGCAGAGATGTATTATGGACACATCTCCCGAATAATGTCTGAATAGTCTGATTTTAACAAATGCCAAATTTGGATATGACCGAACACGATTTCTGAATAACTGTAGGATTCCAGTTGTTAAAACTGAAGCTTTCAGGCGATCATTCCAGTTTCAGGGATCAGGTTTTTGGAATACCCTAAATTGGAAAATATTCGCAAACAGTAAATTTCACGAATCAGCGCCATATCTGGTAGGCAGACAAATTCGTGGCTAAAAGTTTCGCAAGTCTCACCATACATTGTCTATACCTATACTTTGGAACGTGTACAGGAATATTCGCGACAAAAAAATTCATGAGTGAAGTCAATTCTCGAAAATCGCGAATATTATTGGCCGCGAAATTAAGTTACCTGCAGCCTTCAAATCGAGTACATCGATTTTGTCTTTGACTCATCTTCATGCAGTTTTCAAATCTATGTAATCATCCATGTTATAAATTTTGCTTAGTATTATGTTGATGCTAAATTATTTATGTTTATAATGTCTTGTTTGTTTTATTACTTGTCCTTGTCCTGCTTAAATTATATGTCTTTTGTTGTTGTGTGTGTTTGTGTTAATATTTGCTTTAGTGACAGGTATTAACGAGGACCCCCTTGAAACCAGTCTAATGACTGAATGGGGCATTTCCTCCAATAAATTTTAATAATACGATACTATACAATACACACGCACACACACATACACACACACACGCACGCACGCACACACACACACACACACACACACACACACACACACACACAAACAAACACACACACACACACACACACAGTTTGTCTTTTATATACTTAGTGGAGGCAATTAACATGTTTACTGCACTTTCCTTCACAATCTGTAAGGTTTGTGTACTGACCACCTTGTACATAAATATATGTATGTCTTTCAGAGCCTGTTTTCTTAGTTTTATGCAATAGTACCCCTTTTGAGAGACCACCCTTGGAGAAATGTACAAGGTGGTCTTTCAAAAGAGGTGGTTTCTGAAGACAGGGAGATTATGTGGGGCACATACACATTTGTGACCAGCAAAGTTGGTCTTACGAAAGAAGCGGTCTTTCAAATAGAGCCTACAAAGCCGTGTACATGGGGTCATTTTGTGTTGACATACTTTTTATGTCATAATATTGCCGATTGTGATTTGACATCATGGTTGTCAATTTTCATTCATTCGTTTGTTTTTTCCACAAAAGTTTACAACAGTCCCTTGTTTGCAATGTGTCACCTGAGGGAAGGACTTTTTGGAGATAGCCATGTATACATGGGGTCATTTTTGTGTTGACATATTTTTCGCATCATAATATTGCAATTACAATTTGACATCATGGTTGTCAATTTTCATTTATATGGTTGCTTCTTCCACAAAACTTTACAACGGTCCCCTCTTTGCAATGTGTCACCTGAGGGAAGGACTTTTGTGAAATTGTATTGCAAACGTGGAGTGTTGTAATGTTGAAGCATTTTCAGTTACTTTGTTGTTTAACTTTTAATATCATTTGCGAGTTTTTCACATAGTTCCCTCTGTGCACTAACATAGACGATAGCACTGCAAACATTACATCACTTGCCACAGAAGTGATGGGATGTTGGAGCTGTCTCATTTTGTTTATTTTCAACTACATATATCCGTCCTGTGCGTAGTGGCCTGTGGAGTGTATCTGCATCGGAAAGTGTCATCGTAAGCTTCCATTTTCACTCACTGGCTCATGCATAGTTAATGTGTGGTGTCTGGTGCGTGTCTTCCAATTATGCACTCCAAACGTATATCCTGTTTGAAACTCACGCTCAGCGAATGGTGCAGTACTTGATATCCTCCAATTATTGCTTATTACGTACATCCTGTTGAAGCTTGGATTGTGTGTGTACGTGTGTGTGTGTGTGTGTGTGTGTGTGTGTGTGTGTATCATGATACCTATTAAGGACCAGTATAGACTTCTATTTAGAAACTGTTAGATGGGAAGAGAGTGGGGGAGGGGGTCATTGGAATAGAGTTTCAAACAATAATTACCCCTTAATCCCTGAATTGAGGATCCATGACAAAGGGGGCTCTTTTATTGTTGGGCATCGATGTTGAGAGTGTAACACTCCCAAATGTTTCCTTGTGTTGCGGCTGTCCAGCCTTGTGTGTCTGTGTGTGTGTGTGTGTGTGTGTGTGTGTGTGTGTGTGTGTGTGTGTGTGTGTGTGTGTGTGTGTGTATGCATGTATGTGTGTGTGTGTGTGTGTGTGTGTGTGTGTGTTGTGATGTGTGTTGTGTGTGTGTGTGTGTGGTGTGTCTGTGTGTGTGTGTGTGTGTGTGTGTGTGTGTGTGTGTGTGTTGTGATGTGTGTTGTGTGTGTGTGTGTGTGTGTGTGTGTGTGTGTGTGTGTGTGTGTGTGTGTGTGTGTGTGCCTGTATGTGTGTGTGTGTGTTGTGATATGTGTTGTGTGTTGTGTGTGTGTGTGTGTGTGTGTGTGTGTGTGTGTGTGTGTGTGTGTGTGTGTGTGTGTGTGTTACACCACTGGAGTATTTTAACAATCACAGAAGAGGGCCATTTTCACCTTGCTCACATGTCCGGTTTGGAGCATGAGAATTTGAAAATTCCCACATATGCAGTTATGTAGTTGTGATGCAATGAAAATAGCAGCACAATTTCTGAGGAAATGGCGTTCACCCTCATTTCCAGTAGGCGCTGATCATGAGGTATTAGTTATGTCTGGCTGTCCCTCCCAGGCAGGATGTGCATCTACGTATGTACACACATGCGTATGTAGTCCAATTGCATTTTCCTTTAACAATTAGGCGGGATATGGACATACATACATACAGTACCTACGTACATAGGTAAAGGTATGTACGTACATACAGTACGAACCAGTTTAAAGGTAACGCGAAACGACAATGCAATTCCGCAAAACGAAGCTCGACCGCGACTATACCGCTAAAAGGAAAACGCTAACCGCTAACCGCTAATGGGAAAAGGGCCAAAGGCGAAATGCTAAACGCTGAGCGAGAAACGTGAACCGAGAAGGGACATCGATCGTCTACATAAAATGGCCGCATCTTGTCCCATCTACGTACAGTGTACTTGTGGTCTTTGACGAAAGAAAGAAAGTAGATCGAGAGAAATGCCTTTGAACTTGTATTGGAAGCAACGTATCATCCAACTGTATTTGGAGTCGGTTCGTTCTTACGGAGAAGTCGTACGTATGCTTAGAGACGAAGGGAAGATCGTTCCCAAGAAAACTGTTTGGAGTGTGGTCAGAAAGTACAAGGAGCATGGGATGCTTAGCCGTCTGCCAGGATCCGGGAGACAACCCAAGGTGACCGAAGAAGTCTTAGCGTTAGTGGAATCCAAGATGCAAAGCGACGACGAAACCACTGCAGTTAATCTCGTAGCAAACCGCCAAACGATAACCGGAAACCGTCAAACGCTAAACGCTCATTAGGCAACCGCGAAACGCGAAAAGGTTAACGTTACTCTTCCGTCAAAATATGCGAGAAACGGAAACTATAGACGCTAAGCGTCATTAGCGTTACCTTTAAACTGGTTCGTACTGTACAGTACGTACATGTATCCTTATGTACATACGTACAGTCAAACCTTGTTAGTGAGTACACCTGGGGACCCTCCAAATTGCTACTCACTATCAGTAGTACTTGCTAACCATATAGATTAGTACTAGGGGTTATAAGCTGGGGTATCATGTCCTTGTACTTCCTAACCAGGTATTACTCACTAACAGTGTTCTTACTAGCGAGGTTCTACTGTACATACAGTACGTACGTACGTACCTACGTACATAGGTAAAGGTATGTGCGTACATACATACAGTACCTATGTACATACGTAGGTAAAGGTATGTATTTATGTACATACAGTATGTACATACATATGTCCATATGCACAGTATGTACCTAACTAGTTACAATTGAACTTACTTAGTACGTACGCACATACCTGGTTTAGTGCGTACTCCCGTCTAGTACATACGTATTATGTAAATTCTGTCCCTGTGTATATGTGTGTACCTCATGTAGGTACGTTGAGCACATATTATGCCAAGCCTGTTAGTATGTACGTACATACGTATGTGCGTACCTCTTATAATACATAAGTACTGATTTGTTTTCCCTTCGAGGTACGTACGTACGAAGAAATTTCTACTATAATATTGTTATGGGATGGCACTAGTGAATTTGTTCAATACATTGTCCTGTGAATTGCGTGATATTATGTGCACAGTAGTGAGGGGGTCCGAGAAGAAGTGAATTGTTTGTCACTGGTGTGTTGTATGTACGTATGTACATACAGTCTGGTTTATCCAACACTGGTTTATCCAACACTGGTTTATCTGAAAACCTTAGTTTTCGGACACTCCGCTGTGAATTGCCATCACAACACTGTGTACAATTTACCCCGATTTATCCAGCACCTGGTTTATCTGACACATTTAAGAGGAACAGATGTGGTCGATAAATGAGGACCAACTGTATAACGTACGTATGTATGTACCGTTTATCATAGGTATTGTATACAGGTTATGTTCGTACATAAACCACTCATCTTCCTTTGATCTTCCCACTTTCCATGACACACATTCGTAGGTATGTACTCTGTGTGTGTGTGTGTGTGTGTGTATTCGTTTGTCCCTGTGTACGTATGTGTGTATGTGTGTGTGTGTGTGTGTGTGTGTGTGTGTGTGTGTGTGTGTGTGTGAGTGAGAGTGCACGGGTGTGTGTGTGTGAACAATAATATTCCTGATTGTTACACTATGTTGCTCCAATTGTTATGTTATTGAAATACACTTTTTGTTGGACTTTTCACTCACAGAATTGATTAGGTTGTGACAGATGGTAGAAAGTTGGTGGGAATCACACCTAGCTGTTAATAGCAACCATTGCTGAATTGCAAAAGTGGAATATGTAGCACCACCCTCCTTAGCCTTAGCCACTCCTTGGGCTGTGACATAAAGAAGGATGGAGGCCTACGTATGTATGTATGTATGTATGTATGTATGTATGTATGTATGTACATACATACGTATGTATGTATGTATGTATGTATGTACGTATGTATGTATGTATGTATGTATGTATGTATGTATGTATGTATGTATATACATACGTATGTATGTATGTATGCATGTATGTATGTACGTATATACGTATGTACGTATGTACGTACGTATGTGTATCCTGTGTTCTTCATATTGTGAAAGCACAAATATGTATTCTTCATATTGTGAAAGCACAAATACCAGCATGCATGCACTCACATGCACTCATGTACATACACACGCACACACACACACACACACACACACACACACACACACACACACACACACACATACGGTACCAATCACTTAAAAGTTGCTAAATCCTATTGTTTGCACAGTGTGTTCTCAGGGTACCGTCCCTCGAAACGTACTGTTTTCTCAACGTACCGTACATGCACGGTACGATAGAGAATATGGCCGAATTCAATGTACGTAATATGACTGCTTTCGCATCACCTGGTGGGATAATAGCCACACATTTGCCGAAAGTTTGATGAAACAATGCAAATTTGGTATGAAATTTATAACGGTTAGTTATCCAAGTTGGTGTTGTTGGTCAATATGCGAATGAAATGATTTGGTTTCGCTCAGTATCAACCAAGGAACTAAAGAAAGCTCTGACTATGCAGAAGCTTCTAAACGAAGAAGGCCTATTAGCCAGCATATTTGGAATTTGCAAGCTTCCACGGCGATATGAAGAAACAAACAATTCTTCGCAAGCATTGATCAGGTAGGCTACGTACTGCTTCTAGCAATATTATACGCATAGTTCAGCGCAATGTTATTTTGAACTTACACAAGTTGTTTCTTTCGGCGAAGACAAGAAAAAGGCTAGATCTCTCCATAATAGAAATTTCTCTATTGAAGGGGGAAACCATCTTAAGTCTTAACACTTTTCAATAGAAAATTAGTGACACAAACGCTACGATTGAAGCGTACAGTGTACACGGCATCTTTCTGTACTAAACGTAGCATTTTTGAAACGTATCGTCAGCGTGTAAACGATACGATTTAGCAACTTTTAAGTTATTGGTACCGTACACACACACGCGCGTACACACACACACACAATGCATGCATGCATACACATATGCGTATGCACACACAGCACAAATACTCACATGCACTCACTCCCATGCACTTACGCACACACGCACACATGTGCGTATACACACATGCACACATATACACACATAAACATGCACATGTGCACACATGTATGCATGCACACACACATACACACACACACACACACACACACACACACACATAAACGCACACACACACTCACACACACACACACTCACACACACACACACACACACACACACACACACACACAGCATGCGTATGTGTGTGTTAGAAATACCACAACTACCGGTATTGCATCACCCTGCTCTTTCCTGTGAATTTGAATTGTGTTGTGGTGACTTGCGGTTAGTTGTGTTGTTGATGTGCAATTCTGTGGGGAATTCCACGGGATTTGACCTGCACTTTGTACTAATCTAACATGTTATGGCTGTGTGTGTGTGTGTGTGTGTGTGTGTGTGTGTGTGTGTGTGTGTGTGTGTGTGTATGTGTAGATGTGTGGTGTGTGTGTGTGTGTTTGTGTGTGTGTGGGAGTGTATATGATGACAGGTGATGAGATAAAACTACAGTTGAACCCTCTTAACACGAAACCCAAGGGACCATTGAGAAATTTCATGTTATCAGTATTTCATGTTATCAGTACAGCTAGATTATCGCTTGCTCAAACTGGTTTGATGCTAATTTCAGATATTGTTATTGAATAATTAAGCTGTTACACATAACACATGCACTGGTATGATAATAATGAGCCACTTTTCAGCATAATAATCAAGAGTTCAGCAGTGTAAACTAGTACACAGATGTAAACAGAGCAACAATAATATGCAATAATATTGTATTACTTAGTGAAATAGTCAGTTATCTTCGATTGCTTCTGGAATGATTTCTGGAGGTCCATGAAATTTTCAATGTGGTGCAAGTGTGAAAAGTACACTGATGTGTCTTCTTGACTCTGTAAATAGCACTTCAGTTTCACTAGGCATGTTTGCGCTTCTGCCAAAGACACTTGAGAAGTGGTAGCACAATCATCATCTCCATCGTCTACATCATCTCCATTGTTGTCTTGATCATCACCATCACCTTGTGTTTCCCTTGACACGTGGGCTATAATATCTGCATTTGATAAATCACCAGCGGTTTCTACAGACTGGTCAGCATCAATGTATTCTTCAGGGGTCAGATTCCCTGCAAGACCCGAATGCTGTAGACAGTGCAGCTGTTGCCCAACTTCTGTTATTATGGCATCTGAGTCATCTTCACTAGGATCAGGCTCAGCAGTAGAAAATCCAGATTTTGAGAAGCAGTTTTTCACAATGGCGGGTGGCATGTCATTCCAAGCCCAGCTAATGAAATGCAAAGCATCCAGCAAGTTCACCTTGAACTCATTGTGTCCATCCACAGATGCAATGAGTCTTGTTAACAACTTCTTCCTATAGCGTACTTTCAAGGCTCGTATAATTCCCTGATCCATTGGTTGCAACTTTGAAGTAGCATTAGGTGGCAGGAAGGCAAGCTTTACATTAGTAAGACCACTTACAATTGGATGTGCAGGACAATTGTCTACAATCAACAAAACAGTTCTATTCTGCCTCCGAAACTTACTGTCAAGTTTACGTAGCCATGACTCAAAAATGCCACTGGTCATCCAAGCTTTGGAAGAAAAATCGTATGGAGTAGGTAGAGAACGGACATTTTTAAAGCACCGTGGTTGCTTGCTTTTACCAATGACCAACAGAGGGAGTTTCTCAGTGCCATCAGCATTGGCAGCTACCAACACAGTTATTCGTTCTTTACTGAGTTTCCCTCCGTGACATGGTATCCCTTTGAAGTCTAGAGTCTTCTCTGGAAGCATCTTAAAGAATAATCCCGTTTCGTCTGCATTAAATACATCCTTGGGCTCATAGTCTTCTAGAAGTGTAGGTAGACCAGTTGACAGCCATTCCTCTACTTTGTCTTCATCCACACTAGCGCTCTCTCCGCAAAGTCTCTTCTGGCATATTCCATGGCGATTCTTAAATCGCTGCAGCCATCCACTGCTACACTTGAATTCAACGTAGCCCAATTCCTTAGCGAGCTCTTCTGCTTTTACTTGGAGAATTGGGCCCGATACTGGCACATTCTTTCCACGAACACCTTTGAACCACAGCAGAAGAGCATCTTCCAGGTCTTTATAAGCAGCTACCCGTAATCGTTTTCGATCCGGTTCGAAGTCAGATTGTTCGAAAGTGCTCAAAATCTTTTGTTTGTCTTTGATAATGGTTGAGAGTGTCGAGTTAGCAATCCCAAAATCTTTCGCTATTCTTCCTTTTGCACCATGTTCTCCAGCCGCCTTCTCTATAGACTTCAAGATATTCACTTTCGTTTTAAGAGACAATCCCTTCTGCTTGCTACTCATAATATCTTTCGTGTTAAGCGTGCAAAATCCTTCCACGTGGTGTGAAATTCTTTCTTGTTATACGATATTTCCTGTTAACCGTTTTCGTGTTATCCGAGAAAGAAAGCGTACTTAGAAATAGGAAATAGTTTGGGACTAATAAATAGTTTCGGGTTAACCAATATTTCTTGCTAAGCGAGTTCGTGTTAAGAGGGTTCAACTGTACTCCTTTTGCTGCTGGTAAAAGGCATGTGGCAAAAGGGATACATGCAACCTTCTGTGTGTGATCATATACCCGCCCTGCAGTTCTGTACACTCCTTGTAGTCCTGTACTCTCCCTGTATTTTGTCTAAAGAAGTTCCAGTTCCTTGTGTAACCATCCCATGCAGGAGAAGTAACTCTCCCATTTCATCACGTCACCCTGTTTCTAAAAATAGTCTGCAATGTACAACAGATAACAATATTCATTGTTCAAATGAATGTCATTACTCAAGTGTGTACCTACAGTAGAATAATTATTAACAATTTAATAAGTATTGTAATATAACACTAGCATTGATGCAATAATTGTTATAACTAGGTGTGAACGAAGTTTGGAACCTTGCTTATTTGCGCTCACTTTAGTCTTCTTCCCAGCCCCACTTCCAGCCACCATTTTAACAAAGAAAGTGCCCCTCAATAAAGATGTCAGACACGATGGCTGCCCAATTTTATCACCCGAATGACAGAATGATGAATTCTATTGTTTAACAAACAAGATCCAAAAATTTCGTCCATGAGAAAATTAGATATTGTTGCGTTGAAGTGTTTGAAGTTGTTAAAAGTATTTGATCTGGCACGATTAGACCGTCAGAGACCGAAAACTTGGTGACTTTGAACGCGTCCTGTTTGGAACGTAGGTAATGAGTACGGACAAATTTTGTCTTGATGTGTAGCACACCTCTGCCCGCATCCACCAGTTATACTTTGCTACGACTTGTCCTTGAAACCGACTTTCAACTTTAGCGCAAAGATTCGCATGTTGGCCAAAATCTGGCAAATTGTTCGTGGGAAGCTCGATTTGACTTCCCTTATGGGCTGAAACAATGAACCTCGCTGACGCTTGGTAATAAAGACAATAGTACGTAGTTTCTTTTTTTCTGACAAACGTAACTTGTAATAGTATAGAAAGGTAAATACGTATACGTATATCCCCCCAAAAATGAAGCTGAATGTGTAAGAATGCGTGAAACTCTTGTTATAGGGTACATGCTATTAATATGAGACAGATAATATTATGGGACAAAGTTGAGTATTTTGATAGTAGAATATAATAAATAAATGAATAAAATAAATGTATAATGTACCGAGAAATTTCCCCCAATCAATTCAACCTACCACCAGCGTATATGCAAGTTTTTATCAAGTACAGTCAAACCTCAGTATAACGAACCCCCTCGGGACCACTGAAAAGGTTCACTATATCAGGGTGTTCACTATATCAGGGTGTTCACTACATCAGGGTGTTCGCTATATCAGGGTTCATTTACATAGAGTAAATAGGTGTACATTCTAAGGTCTATGTTTGTTATATCAGGGAGTTCATTGTATCCAGGGTTCATTATAGTGAGGTTCGACTGTAGTCAACTGTGTCCTATAATGTTATCTGTCTCATAATGATAGCATGACACATTGTACCTTACTAAATCTTCCACATGTAGGATACCTCGTACGTACGTATAGTCTCGCGTAGCCCAGACCCATGCTCGCCTCCATTTTTCAAATGTGATGTCACCGTCTCGCTGGGACAGTGACGTCACAATTGAAAAATGGAGGCAAGCATGGATCTGGGCTATGCGAGACTAACGTACGTATGCATGCATACGTACGTACAAGTACTGTGCAGACGTACAGTACGTATGTATGTTTTACCTCCTGTTGGTGGAGGGTCTACCAGCATCTCAGCTGTGTGTGTGTGTGTGTGTGTGGGGGGGGGGGGGGGGGGGGGGGAGGCAGTAGTACGTGACTAGAGTGTACCAATACTTTGGTACTCTCTGGGGAACAAAAAATGTTGTTGGATTGCAGAGATCTGTTTTGTTTGAGAATAATTAATGGTCAGTGCCAGAGAATCTTGTCCGGTTTAGGCGAATGCTGGTTTGAAGAGGTACTGGATTAGGCCAGTTCACTGTACGTACATACAAATACACATGTACTGTACGTATGTGTGTAGGTATGTGCATACCTGCAAGACTCTGTAGTAGTCTCCTAAGGAAAATTTAGATGAAATGTCAATGCCAGTGAGACTAACTTCCAATGGAATACGTACACACATGCGTACATTCATACACATATGCACATGCATGTATGCGCACACACACACACACACACACACACACACACACACACACACACAGTGTTCTCGCTAAAGCGTGGTACTGTGGCACAGCACCACGCTGTGTGTCAGATCCACCACGCTAAGCAAAATGTATTCAGAACCCCAAAAACATTGCAAAGGGCACAATGTAGTATGGAAAAAGGATTTCCCATGGCATGTTCCAGTTTATATCACTGCTGGGACAACAGTGGTTGGATTGCTGTGTTCAATTTGTAAGAGGCATAACACAAAATCGAAGAACAGTACCGTTTACGAGTGATGCCCCTACACTGTGAATTTTTTTTTCTGGCTAGAACACTGCACACACACACACACACACACACACACACACACACACACACACACACACACATGCACACATGCACACACAGGCACATGCACACACACACACACACACACGCACACACACACACACACACACACACACACACACACAGTATGTAAGTACATACCACACATGCATGTTAATGAAATTCATATTCTACAGCATTTGCTGTCAGTGCACATGGAGATAAGCAGTAACCCTATTATGGGGAGGGAAATTTAGTGGGTAATACTGCTTCGGTAAAGCCACAAACTTGCAAGCCACATTTCCCAAAACAAAACAAAGAATTTATGGCTGCAAGGTCGTGGGGGGGGCAGGCGTTCCAATGTGTATATATGCAATTCACCGATCATTGGCCTACATACGTATGTACGTATGTACTGTGTTCTATCACACCTGTGTACAGCAGTCATCTACATGTGTTGCAGTCACAAGTGTTACCTTACAAAATACTTGGGAGCCTGTCTATAGAGAACACCCAGTAAAGCAGTTTATAGTGGTTTCTATGGATTCCCATTCCTTCCTTACACAAGGTGGACTAGTATCGTTAAAGTAGATCATGAACACACACGTACACACACACACACACACACACACACACACACACACACACACACGTACACACACGTACACACACATGTACACACACACACACACACACACAGACACACACACACACACACACACACACACACACACACACACACACACACACACAGTACACATGTTGGTGAAGGAAAAAACCCTCACCAAATTGTTACCTGTTTTCTTCTTATAGTTACTATCACTGCGTCTACAATAAAGTCCCTTCTTCACCTCTGTTACTCTCTGATCGTGAGGTACGTTGTCCAGTTTGGAGGTTGGAGTAATATTTCATCGAAACTGGTCACCCTCATATCGACTGTCTCTGGATTTCTAGTGAAGATGTTCAGTCAGTATGGAGTGTACAACTGGATTCGAGAACATGGCTGGGTATGTGTGTGAGTGTGTGTGTGTGTGTGTGTGTGTGTGTGTGTGTGTGTGTACATGTGTGTGTATGTACGTATACATGTGTGTATGGGTGTATGTGTATTGGGTGTGGGTGTGGCTGTATAATTTCTTATATTTTATGTGTTATTGCCCGTTCTGCATCCATGTGTTGGTCAGCTGATAGGAGCTATTGTAGTGTGTGTATACAATACACAGACCTCTTCCAGTCTTCAGTCCACCACGATATACGCACGTGTAGGTACATACGTACATACAGTGGGCCCTCATTTACCTGGCCACATGTGCTCCTTGTAAGATGTGTTGAATACAGTAAGTCACACAACTTATGATGGGGATTCACAGCGAAGTGTCGGATAAATGAGGTTTTCAGACAGGCCAGTATTGGATAAATGAGGTTTTCAGACAGGCCAGTGTCTGATGAATGGGGTTTTCAGACAGGCCAGTGTCTGATGAATGAGGTTTTTAGACAGGCCAGTGTTGGATACATGTGGTGTGACTGTGCGTACACAATCAAACCAGAACAAATAGTGAGAATACCCATCACCTAACGAGTGCTGATTCAGTGGTCCTGTAGATGAAAGGTACTTAAAATGGCATCCCCTCCAGATCAGGTATTCATATGACACCAATTGGAGTATTGAAGGTGTACATTTTTCGTAATAATAAGGGTCTGTTTCTTCTGCATAAGTAGACAATGGGTAAATTCAGCGTGGGGAAAGGTTACAGATACATATATAGCTCAAGGGTCAATTGTCATAGTATTATTGCTGTACTAAGCAAATTCTCCTGCATTGCATGTATGTGCATATTTGCAGTTTCACCTGTGTGTGTGCGTGCGTGCGTGCATGCGTGTGTGCGTGCGTGCGTGTGTGTGTGTGGATGTGTGTGTGTGTGTGTGTGTGTGTGTGTGTGTGTGTGTGTCTGTTGTGTGTGTGTGTGTGTGTGTGTGTGTGTGTGTGTGTGATTTTTTCATGTCTTGTTCAGTGCATTTCCTGTGCCTGTGGACCTATCCAATCTGGAAATATCCTCCAAAGTGAACATCTTCACTAGTCACGAATGTGTTTGGTAGGAAGGGCATTTTGTTCTGTGTGGTTGGCTATTGCTATGGGCCAAGTACATACGTATCACAGTGACTGTTGTTTTTCTATCTTCTTGAAACACATAGATGTCGATTCTCCCTCAAATCCCGTCACCAGGCAAAGTTGTGGCAGGCCTGGCAGTGGGTGTGGTCACAGTGACGCTTGTAGTGGGGGCGGGGTACTTGGTTTACAAGAGAATCCAATCATAGCTCACCAGACGTCGCTTCACCATCCAATCCTTGTCTACTTCCTCAGTGCTCTATTTCCGACTATATACTTTGCATGATAATAGACTGC
>CAUJGJ010000242.1:855000-857500 GCA_963170055.1 Halisarca cf. caerulea | reverse complement strand
GTAAGCATATTAATGTGCATGTGTGATTATTATTATTATAATAGTAGTATTGTCTTGTATAAATTGTGTATAATATAGGAATGTTAGCTCGTGCAGAAGCGAGGAGGCTGATCAGAGACCATACTCTGTAGGTGACATGTACATGAAGTTGGCCCTCAACCATTCATCCGACCATATGCATGCATGCATGCATCTGTTTCGGATTCTCAAGACTTGCATGGTTTTCAGAAACATGCATTATAGCTAGATCTACATGCATGGTGAATTGAACCAGATGAGACTGATCATGTAAGAATAGCATCATTATGAAAGTGCACATATGCATGCACGTATGGGATCATGGCCATACACACACCGCATAGGTATAGCCATATGCCCGCGTACAAGCCTAGTCTGGCTCGCTAGACGTCCCTCCCCTTCTCCACTTCGCGGCGCTTATTGAGACGGTCTAGTGAGCCAGACTAGTACAGCCACATATGCAGGCGTACATGAATCATAATCATGCATACCTATACACAGTGGAACGTGTCTTAAAGACCACTCGCATTCAAAGACCACCTGTCTATAGAGACCATGATAGGCTGGTCCATTGTCCACTTCAGTTGTACTAAAGCACCTCAGTATAAGGACCACCTGTCTACAGAGACCACAATTACTTGGTCCCTTGAGTGGTTGTTATAGACAGGTTTCACCGTACACACAGATTATTGGACTACTGACAACAACTGTCAACAGGCAAAAGACGTCAACGTTACACAAACAAGTGAACAGGTTTCACCGTACACACACAATGTATAATAGTCCAGCATAGCTGGTTGACTCTTATCTAGCATGTATTAATTATAATTAGATTGCATCGATAATAGTATAATATTATATTATTGCATGAGGTTAAATTATAGTGTACATATACATGGCAGATTAATATTATTGCTAGAAAGTATAGTTATATACTGGATATACTGGAAATATTGACAAAAAGAATATTCGGCAGTTTTTGACTTTCTTAGGCATATCGGGGGATATTTAGGCAAGTATATATATAGCCTGCTATAATTAACCATATTCATAGCCACATTTATCCTCTATCACTCCAATAGATCGAATACATCCATGCTCTCCCCAGGTCTGGACAATATTGCATTGATATATTTATCGATTTCTGCAATTATGCAAATTAGCTACCACCTACGTATCTATTCAGGCATATATTTCAGCCGACATCATTCAGTAATCAGGGCAGTTTTCCCCTTGCACATAGTGTAGACATTGCATGATACTCAATCCTATCCCGGTGTGGGGTCGATTAATATGTCTACACATATCAGTTTCATATCCGGGTGTGGGGTCGAGAATCAATGTCTACACAGGCCAGTTTCATATCCGGGTGTGGGGTCGAGAATCAATGTCTACACAGGCCAGTTTCCTATCCCGGTGTGGGGTCGAGTATATCAATGGTGTAGAGTATAATAAGAAATAGCGTCTGGCTACACGGAACTACTAATATAATATCTATATCCCTCATGTAATGTGTATTCAGTCATTATGTCATTCCAATACACATTTTTTCTATATAACCTCTACACAAATTGAATAAAGGTAATTAATTAAGTATACAAAACAATTACTGTATTAATATTATATACAACCTATAGCTTCGAACATAGAAACAGAAAAGCTAATACACTTCTGAGAAATCAAATATAAAGTTGAAATTAACCTATAACCATACATTACAATACACAGTAAACATAACCTAGCAACTATCAACAAAATTATTGACATCAATTAAACATATTAACAAGCAAATTCCAACTACAGTAACATATAATAAGTTTTAATAGTTAGTGTAAGTGTTTTTGATAATACATATAAAAGGGAACATGTGTACATACATACAAAAGACTGATAAAACAATACGTACATAACTTACAAACACAGCATACAGGGGACCTTGGTAAGAAGTGTACACAATATACCTACGTAGTATATACTGCCCTTTAGTTTATTGTCACTTGTTTGCATAGCAAACATGGCAAAGCTCTCGTTCATTTCGTCACATTATCATTGCTACTGCAACCAGGGGAAACTCCCAGGAAGACATAGGTTGCAGCTTGCAGAATGCTGAGGCCCTGAGAAACAGTTGGCTTGGAAGTCTTTAGCAAGTTCAAGAGTGAACCCTGGGTAGGGAGAGGTTCAAAGTAGAGTGAACTGTTTGCAGACATTTAGAGGGGGGCACACACACACACACACACACAATATATATATATACTGTAAAACACATGTATAGAAGGGCCACTTGACCACATGCAACATGGTAGGCCAGTCATACGCACTGTCTCAATGACCTCCACTTTGCCCCTGGTCACCAAGCACTTGGCTTTTAGGCGCTTAGTGAAGACTTTGGGTTTTACTGCAATAGCCACAAGAACTCACCTCTACTGCTCTTGCTATTATCCAGGGGGGTAGTTTCTCGTGCAGGAACTTATCTGCTTCATCG